>JAZHYW010057157.1:0-12429 GCA_037355805.1 Ixodes ricinus | reverse complement strand
CCAATCAGTGTCGAGCCTCGTGGCCAAGCTTTTATCCGGGCTTCACGAAATGCCGAACACTTAGCCAAAGAACGTTTCACGTTAAAATGAAATGAGAGGTGTTGACGCTGAGCACGACGCGTGACTGTGAAACGCCATTCTAATTGTCGCACCGCAGAGTTTGCTGTAAATTGCTTATCTTGCCTTGTTTTCCACCGCACTCCCTCATTAGACCGCGCTGATTGACTCCCTGAGGGTGTTGTACGAAAAGTAGACGTATGGACACTGTTATAAAAGTGAATTTTAGTAGTCCGACCACGAGCGAACGCAAGCACTAGTGCGTTTGCGTTGTCGTTGCATGTTCCCCACAGCGCGTGCTCGGAGCCCAAACGGCGGTCTTGGATTGGCGCACGGTGACGACACGCATGCGAAGCGTGGAGCAGACAGCGCTAATGAAAACGTACAGCGCTTGCGTTGGCTTCTATACGCAATACTAAAACCCTCTATTATGCCGGCGAAGAAAGAAGCAGGTGCATAAGTTTTGATAAGCAAAATAACAGCAGGGCGGTCATACCGACCATTTAATTATAGTTACTAAGAAGCATAATAGCCCGGTCTCACGAGCGTTTCAAATGGCGTTTATGCCAAAGGCCCTTATGCATCCGTAAATGCCTTTGAAACTTCCCTTTCCAAACGATATCTTCAACTGCCATTTATGCTATATCAGTTGTAGTTGCTTTGTAATGGCGATACAGCAATTGATGAACAAGGAAAAGCGAAAACGCTTCAGAAATGGAAACAGTGTTACTACTTTTAAATTAATTATAGTAGGAGGAGCACTTCTTATTACAATACAGCAGAGAAGACCGCTTCAAAGTACGGGTGTGTTGCCGATACATTGGAGGCCCGCGGCAAAGCACCTAATTTGAAGTGGCATGCAGTTTCCACATTTCTGCAGAACCAACAGGAAGCGCCCGAGTCTCCGATGTGTATTCCATCTGATTTGAGATTGCCTTTGGTTGGGTCGACGTACAATTTTTACCTTGCGGCGGAAAATTCACTGGTTTATGCTAGAGTGCCTTCATACACACGCGCGCCTTTGCTTGAGTGGTGACATCTCAGCCATATATCCGCCCAATCGTTTTTTTATGCATACTGAAGCGCGCGCAATCTGGTGTCACTCAGCTCGAGCGCGTAGCGAGCCACGGCCGGACTAGCGCGCGCTCTCTTTCTAGAAAGAGAGCGCGCGTTCCAGTCCGGCCGTGCTTTGGCTAATGCATAGACGCCATTTTACCGCCCCTCTCACGCACAGAGTGCGCGAGAGCGTCACGCGCTGGCACATTCAGGGCAACAATGAATGTCTTCACCCTGAGACAGACAGACATGTAGGCACCCTAGTTTATGCCAGTCAGGCCTTGTCATCGTCGTCTTAATGCACAGCCTTCATTACGATTCATGCCTCACAGGGGGATCGGTGGCCCAGTGGACTATACTTCGTTTCAGTTTGGGTCCAGACAGAGGTGATGCTACAAGCGCGAGCTCCGGGCTTTCTGCGTCCCTGCCAAGCACGCGCGCTCGTGCAATGCAAGCACTGTTCAGGGCCACCGCTCGCGCTCGTAGCATCGGCTGCGTCTGGACCCAAGCTGAAACTAGGGTGCCTTCATGTGCGCTTTGCTTGGGGTGATGACATCTGGCCATTTTGTTTCCAATTCTTCTTTTTTATTTTTTGTTCTGAAGCACGTGAAAGAGCGTGTCCCTGCACGCGCTCGTGGCGCTGACTGTGCTACGGCGACATTTTGTTTCCGGCGATTTCTTTGTATTTTCTCTGTGAGCGCGTGCTGTCGGCATCGGGTACTACAAAGGGTGGCATCACCCTAAACAAAGGGCCATTGAGGCACGCTAGCTGAAACGAAGTGTAGCGCACACCAGCTCGGAGCACGTGGAGCGAAATCTCGCGCTGCAGAGCTCAGATATCCTGGGTTCAATCAACACCACCTAGACAGAAGGCCTCCGCACGCGTCCTCACAGTCAGATCGATCGAGGCGTGAGATTGGGCACGAGTGCTGTGTCAGTGTTCGGCTGGGGCTCGTGTCCAATCAGCGCGTCGAAGGTCGGGCTCGGGACCAATAACCGAGTTAGCGCGATCCGACTCTGATGACGTTTCATAGAGGGAGAGGAGACCATGCGGAGGCGGTTCAATCCCACCCCTGCCCGTTTCGATCTGGATGAGCATCGTACCGGCGTGCGGTCGTGTATTACTACTGCGTGTTGCACGTTAAAGACCCCAGGCTAGCAGTCGTACTGCACTGGCCAAGTTGCTCATGTACAGTCGGTAACAATGTCGCCATGTTCTGGCAGACGTAAACTCCTGCTGTGTAAACAACTGACGACTAATTTGCTTGTTTTTATTTGTTCATGTCTCACAGCTGAAGGTGTTTCACAAACCCCGTTTGGTGCAAATTTTCACTTAGCTTAGATATCTTTAGATTTAAAAGGCCTTTGAGACAGGGATTAATGAGCTCGCAGAATCGAAACGATAAGGACAACCACAAAACGACGAGTGCTGTCATAACCTGACGCACCTTATCTTTATTAATTTCTCGATGAACAAACATTTATTAACACACTCTAATCTCAAACATTCCCAAAACTTTTTTTTGCGATTTTGAACAAATTTTAACAAACCCGTTTGTAAAAAAAAAATGTTTGTTCGTCGTTGTTGTTAGCTTTTGTTATCGGAGGTATCAGGACAGTGTACTAAAACTCTCCAGTGGGACCTAAGGAAGAATCAGTTCAGCATCCCTACGTGTCCCTAGAGCGACCGAGACAAACGCAGAGCCACTTTTTTCTAGAACGGTCTGTTCACCCTCGTCGTCCAACTACCTGGTACTTCATCTGCCGGCGCCTTCGACGTTAACGCGGCCATCCTCAAAAGTCGGTCGTGTCGAGCAGCCCTCGTTGAGAGATAACATCCGTATACGGAGAGCAGAAATTGTTTATGAGCCGCCCTACACCCGCGTTATCTCCATGTCGAAATATGGACTTACTCTCGCCACTGCGAGCTTCATCGGTCTCCCAGCCAAAAATACAACAACAAAAGGACTAGATATACATATAAAAATACGAGCGTCTTCCCGAGTCTACAAACCATTCCGACATCCGACGCACACCGTCTGAACAGCCGGTTGCAAAAAAAAACAAAAAGTGCAAAGAAAAAAAACGTGCAAGGGATGGTCTCGTTTTCCCCGAAATGCGCCTTGGGGATTCGGGCGGACCTTCCTTTGCCCGGTCGTGTATGGCCGTGCCCGAAGCCAACGGAGCGACCACCGTGGAAGAAAGCGAGTCAATGCGTCGACCCTTCCTGCCCCCACCCCCCCAACCCCTCCCGGGGTAGTGAATGAACCTGGTGAGCGTGCAGCGACTGGCGATCACTTTCATCGGCCGAAACACACACCTCGATATTCCCACGTGACCCCTTTACCCAACGACCCTTTGCGCCATTTATCGGGAGCCCTTTTTCCCAATTCCTCCTTCCTATAAAGGTTTTTCTTCATTTTTTTTACGTTAAATCCTCGGTGTTGTTGTTCTCACGCTCTTGCACCACCTACGCTTTTTTTCTATCTATTTTTTTCTTTATGGCCGCCGCCTCTTCACATTCTCCTTTATGTAGACCTGAGGTTCCTTCGTTCGTGTGTACGTGTGTGTTTATATGTACGTGTGTTAGTTTGTTCCTTCTATGCCGGTTCTCCCTGTTCGCTGCGAGTACAAAAACCAGCGTAAGAACGGAAACCTTTGGAGTTCGTAGGGGTTGTTCCTGTTCTCTCCGGAGTGCCATATAGGAGACTCCGCCGCTGCAAATCAATTCTGAGAGTGACGCCTGCCAAGAACAGAAAAGACAAAAAAATTAGCATTTATGTTTTATCGTTTATATTTTGTTTCCTTCCTTTCTGGAAACTTTGAAGGGAGTTTACGCTGGAGTACAAGCTGCCAAGACATTATGAGGCCGTTTCGAAACCTGTCTCAAGAAAAGCGCCGACACTCCCGCATTTTTATCGGGTTCACTAAATCTTGGCATAACGAAGATTTAGAGCATGACTTTTACGTGACTACGAACGCACCCTTCCCAGCCGCACACCTCTCCTCCCTTACTTCTCTTTTTTCGTCTTTTTGACGGTCAACTTTCGAGCGGAGCACGTAAGGCCCGCAATCTAACATACACCGCAATCTTGAAAACGCCTTGGCGCCCTGAGATATTCCGTCACTGCCCACAGACCGT
Source organism: Ixodes ricinus (assembly GCA_037355805.1). Taxonomy (NCBI): domain Eukaryota; kingdom Metazoa; phylum Arthropoda; class Arachnida; order Ixodida; family Ixodidae; genus Ixodes; species Ixodes ricinus. The sequence goes on along the minus strand of JAZHYW010057157.1, from coordinate 8,174 downwards.
GTCTCTAGGGGTTGCGAATGTTCAATATCCTTTCGAAAAAGAGCGGGGGCGTTACCATCAGAACCTATTACCTCCGATCTGACGTTATTGAACGACAGCTATAGGCACGCGCGCACACAAATACTAAGCATTGTTTAGCACCTCCCCCGCCCCCCCCCCCCCCCCTGGCCGTCGCCCTCTCTCTCTCTCTCTCTCTGTCTCTCTTTCTTTCTCTCTGTCTGTGCGTAGCCACTTTCCACAAATCAATTCTTCCCGAACCTTTTGGAGCGCGGCTAACCTATATACAAACGAACAATTAGGACCGACTTCCACGAGTCGGGAACACCGCGTCTGCCGGCATTCAGAACGCATCCATCGACGCGAGTCGGCACGACCATCGAATCCCGCGCTAACGGAAGCTTACCGACGCCTGGCGTCGCTGAGCGTCGCTTAGCGCCCCCACCGCTGCACCGCGCGACTCGTTGAACCGAGTGAGCCGGTAGGCCTAGCTAGGCCTATAGGTAGGCCTATCGGCTAATGGAACGCCGTCGTCAGACTCCGCTCCGCGTGTGACACAGATGGAGTTGCGCCGGGATTCAATTAGTCACGCCGTGCGGAGCTGTCGAAGCCTGCGGCGCTCGACGGGAGCAGCCGCCCCCGCCCCAAACGCTCGCAGCCGTTGGCGTGCGCGCGCCGCCCGTCGACATTCGGCGAGTCCACGGTGTGTGCGCGCCCGCTCGATCGGGTTTGGGGCGCTGCATGTCAGTGTCATGTCCAACACAGCCGCGCCGTCATCGTTGTCTTCGTCGTCGTTCGTCGCTATACGATGCGATGCGGAAAGTGCGTGCCTCGATAGGCAAGCTCTCCCGCATAAACACAGCGTCCGTCCCTGCATGCGGTTTTCGCGGAGTCGATGGCGTGATGATTGAAGTCTGCAAGCTGCGTGGGGTGTGCACCTGGAGCTGTTGTTTTCAAAACTTTTTGTTGTTGTTGTTGCTTGCTTGATGCGTGTCGCGCTGTGTGTAAGCGAGTCGCTAACACTTGAGCTCAGTCGGAAAGTATGTACTTGGCAGGTGTTTACCCGATTACTCCGTCGCTCACATCGGGCATAAAAAGGAGCGAGTTGTGAGGAGAAGTTATAGAGCAAACGTTTAACGCCTCTTGTCTCTCGAGGAGTTGGATACAGGTTAGGAAGACACGGGGCACGACGTATTCTAACTCGTTATTGCCATCGCTGATTCGATGCTACGAGTATATCAAAATCAACCAAAAGATAAATTAAACACGGAACAGGAAGCAAAAATCATTGCGCTCTGTGTTTATTTTACGTTGTTCTACAAATACGCTTCGCCGCAAACCACGAATTCCGTCGCCCGCTTGGAGGATATTCCGATAACAATGCACGTATCATATTTCCGCGTAGCAAATGTGAACTTTGAACTACGAAAGTTAGGAAGTCTTTGCGTCGCTTTTTGTTCTCCAATAGTAGACTGCAGAAATCGCCTGTGCGGCCAAGCATGGCGGTAAGACACGTAGAATAAGAGGAATGTCCATTGTCCACTTCTTGATAGCCATTTCACTTAAATTAAAGAACTTGTTTTGCCAGGAACTCGATCAAATGCGACGTATCAATCAAACACTTGTAGCCAGCAGTGACACTACACTTTTTCATGGGTGTGAATACGTTCGCATTAAACACTCAGAAATATTAAATGATGTGCATCTAATTTGCCTCCAAACCTAAAAGTTAAAACTACAAGTTCATTATCGCTGAGCGAACATATTGAAGACTGTCATAGCTTTCTATATAATGTTTTCGCTGCGAAAGAAGCCTTCAGGGAATTTGCTTCTTGCTCGCGCTCAGCAGGACAAAAACACTGTGTTGACGAAATCAATCTATCGTAACCGTTTTAAAGTATACAAGCATGAGCACATTCAAATTTGCGGTCTGAGGCTACAGTTCAATTATGAGCCTAAAAATAAAGTTGTTCAGATTAAACGCGTGTCCATTTATCCGGCACGCTACCAACTGATCTGTTTGATGGGCGTAGTACCAACCTAACTGCAAGAAGACGGCTCCCCGTAAGACCAACAAACTTGCCAAGATCAAGCAGATCCTGAAAAGCTGGTTGGTCTCACTTTTCATTAAAAAAGAAGCTACGCCTTGAAAGTTCACCAGATAAAATGCACCACCTCAATACACATTTTATGAAAGCTTGAGCTTGCTATGCACCCCGATTTTTTCGGCTCGTCATATGGCGCTAGGATCTATTTGGGACACCATATATAGATTAGGAAACTATATCGTACTAAAACGCTATCAAAACGCCCGCTTGACTGGCCTACTGTTTGCATGTCGACTGACCACCGTCCATCCCTGTTTAGGGTAGTACCGGTGTCGTAAGTGGGAATGCGATTGGTCGTCCGTCGTATGCAGGGTGTCCACAGTGGCCAATCAGAGCGTGTCCAGTGTCACGTCCACCCTGGTCGTGTCCACCGAGACCGTGGAGGACTCGGGCATCTACAGCTGCATGGCCAAGAACCACTACGGCTCCGACGAGACCAGCATGCGGCTGCTCGTGCAGGGTGAGTCCGCACTCACCGGAACTGTGGCGTCAGGGACATATGCGCGTCAAGGCGTCAGACGGGTCGCACGACGAGTCGAAAAGATGACCGAATCCAGCCATGTGGTCCTAAGACCCGTTGGACGCTTTCTCGTGCGTGTGCCGGGTGCTTTACTCGGACTCGCACTCCAGTGTTGTCCTGATGTGGCATCTCGTTCACGTGTGGCTCAGCGTATTGCTTCGTCAGGCTCTTAATACTGCTCTCAGCCAAACTTGGACGTTCATAATGTGGCCCAGAGAGCTCTCGAAGAAACAATCACTGCGATATCCTAAGTAAGCGTGGCGAATGACAATACTTAAAAAAAGAATTTCAATCGAAGAATGAAGTTTGTAATGTGTTGTTGAGCATGAATTGAAGATATAAAATATCATGATTAGTGATACATCCCAGACTTCAGCTTTCTTTAATATGTATTTTTGTTTTTGTTGTCACTTGCCGAGCTTTTTATTTTAGTTACTAGTGATTGCTCTCCGAGTTCTCCGTGCGCCACATTATGAATTTGCAAGTTAGGTGCAAGTTGGCAAGCGAACCTTCACGAGTGTTTTTGAGCCGTATAATAATTGCAAAAGTTCGGTTGCAGCAAATTGTATTGCAGCAAGTTTAGTGTTTAAATCTCTCGTGTTTTCTTAGCAGCTTATTCGTCTAGTCAATGGCGGCACGCATAAAAAAACTATGATGAAAGAAGCATTGGCTTTCAACCAATCAGAACTCGTCATACAAAAAAATAATGACTACAGTGGTTGTTTCGATTGCGGTACTTTAAACAGACTTTGAGAGTGGCTCTACTATGTTGGCGCGAAGTCTGAGTCCAGCGTTTTGTCAGAGGTGCCGGGAGCCCCCGTGAACGTGACAGTGGCCAACGCGACTGGAAACAGCCTGCTGCTATCCTGGGCCGAGCCCTTCCGGGGGAACAGCGCCATCACGCGGTACCTGGTACAGTTCCGGGGAGGCAGGCTCGGGTACGTACCAACCTCCGTGCCTCGCTTTCTTACCTCGAATATATTATACTTGGTTTCACTTTAAAGGGACACAACGTGTATCTAAAAATCGTCTTTATAATACGCTAACTCAAACTACATATCCTGAGTACCCTAGAAAATAAAAAAGTGCAATCATGCGCAGCCCATTTCTCTATTAAATCGCGATCATACATCGTGACACGACCCTTTTTTTTCCTGGGATTTTTCTCAGGACAAGGGACGTGTAGCGATGTTTAAACGCGTTCTTAATAGAAAAAAAAGGACACATAATATTGTGACTTCAGACTTCATGGGATGCTTCGGGCGCTTGGGGTGAGTTAGCACCCTAAAAAGACGACTTCGAAATCCCGCAGCCTACGCTACCGGCCGATCGTGCCAATCGAGACATTAAAAAAATAAAATGTGTCTATCATGATTTCATACTTCCGCAGAAACATCTCAATGTGTTGAACAAAACAAAAGATTGTCAATAGACCCTTCCCGAAATTGTGAAATGATGCATAGATTATGCGCAGCCGCCATTTTCGGTCTCGACGCTTCCGGCGTGAAGCCGGTGATTGGTTCCGAGTTTGCGCCGAGCACAGACGCAGCACTCGTGTGGAATGTGTTTCGATCCGAGTACAGTCCGAATGCGGACGAAGCGCTCGTGTCCAATGCGTGCTCACGGTGCATAACCAACTAATGGCGGCATCACATAATCTATGCATCATTGCGAAATTGCAACAAAAAAGGATATATTCAAACTTTTATTCTCATAACATTATTTTAACGCGTTAGCCTTAAATAGGCGGTGCAACGATTTTCCGACTTTGGCCAATTAACTGCGGAAATTGATCTGTGTCACCTATGGAACGAAAAACAGAAAGCCGTATTTTCTTGCGAGCGCTAGTTTTTATTAAAAAAAAATGAAACAAATGGAAGGTCAAAGTGCCTCTCAACTCTCCACGTCGCCTTTCGAGTGACGTACTCTGGGGTGTCACGTGGTCTCCCCATGGGTTCTCTCTTCAGAGACCCCAGCCGCTTCCTCCCCGATTATCGACTTTTAAAAGATCAGCATCACTGAAGATCGCGGCGAGCGGTCGACACAAAATATGGTTCGCCACGGGGCTGACGGCGAGTGTAGCAGCGGAGGGGAATAGCTTTGTTGCCTTCCGCGTATCCCCCAGAAACGCTCTCATCATAATTCCCGTAACTACCACACGCGGCTGCAGATCGGAAAATAATTCGTTTTTAATGCGAAAGCATTGACTGTCCCATGGAGCGAGCCGACGTCATCAGCTTTGAAGCTGCGCCAAACTGCACCTAACCTCCCCTGTCCTAAAGGAGCGAAGTGAAGCCGATTTCTGATGGATAGGCTCCCACTGGCTGGCGCGCGTCATCAAGGAACGAGGCTCTCATTGGCTCTCGTGCGGCGTAGTTTAAAAAAAAACGCTACCAGAGAAGCCCTCCCCATGGCGGCGCAGCGCACGCAGCGGCTCGGCCGCCAGAAAGAAGTGCGGCGGTGTCACACAGCCCACCAGGGCAAACTCTGGATGGATTGTACTAGGGTGCCTCAATGTCCTTCTGTTTAGGGTGATGCCACGCTTTGTAGTACCCGATGCCGACAGCACGCGCTCACGGGAAAAATCCAAAGAAATCGACGAAAACGAAATGTCGCCATAGCACAGTCCGCGCCACAAACGCGTGCAGAGACACGCTCTTTCACGCGCTTCTGAACAAAAAAATTACACCATCTTCCCGAGGGGAACCATGGGGTGATGCGGAGCATCGTGTTGGTTCCGAGGAAAGAGTCAGTTGCGTGCTGACGTCGAGAGATGGCGCCACCGACTGCCCTAGCGTTGCCCCCTACGCGAGCCTTCGTCGCGGCTCGCGGCAGAGAAACTTGGAACGCCCGCCGCTCGCCGTTTATTTTTTTTTTTTACACTTGAAGGAGAAGGAGATTAGAGGAGGAGAGTTGCGCGTGCGCGCGTGGTGTGGAGTAGAAGCGAACGCACGCGCAGTGCACGCACGCTGGTAGAGAGAGAGAGCGCGAGAGAGTAACGCGCAGCTGTTGGAGAGAGGGAAGGAGGAGAGTTGCGCGTGCGTAGTGCGAGTGCGGACTACAAGGCCGCGGGACATAGACCCGAGCAAGAGATGCACCGCATCTAAAAAGGAAAATAAACGTGTGGGACAAAATGGCCGGATGTCTCCACCCCGTGCTCCACCCTAAGCAAGACGCACATGAAGGCACCTAGGTGCCTGCATATGCGTCTTGCCATGTGCGTACATCCGAGCTCAGCGCGGCGCCGCCGCTACACGAGAGCGCGCGCTCAGCCGTCAGCCGGCGAAACGTGGCCGTCCACGCCACTACGCCGCAGACGAACTAAAGGAGCGGAAGAACGACATTCATGCTCTCGCATTCACAACTCATAAGAAGTGCTTAGGCGTCTTCAGACTTTTTCCTTTGCGAATGCGCAGCGCAATAGCAGTTTTTCGGGTCAAGGTGACGCGTTTTTAGTCACTTGTGCACTACCTGCACTACCCCTTTAGGAGTTCGTATTGCAGAATAGCTGGCGTCGGTGGCGTGACAGGAAAATCCTGATTGGTCGCGCGTCGCGCGGGAATTTCAAACAACCCACAACGCTCACGGGACGTCACTGATTAAAACATGACATATAATGCGAAATAAAGGACGCCGCATCTCTCGAATGATTTTAATTTAGGAAGTAATTAATTTGCCTTAAAACAAAAATTCGAAGAATGTAGGCTGGGATTCGAACCCACGACCCTTCAGTTGCGAGCCAGACACGCTGCTGACTAGGCCACGCTTGCACGGCGAATGAGAAAGACGATGCGAACGGGCCCGACAACGCTATTGCATTTTTCTAAAGCAAGGAATCGCTAAAGGCAGTAATAAAATAAAAAATATACTTTCCGTCGTTTTATGTTTTTATATTTCTAGACATAATCTTATTGAGGAAATACGATGAAGTCTGTCGGATGGTGTTAGAAGCCGACTGCACGTCGTCCATCTGATTACATCCGTTCTCATTAAGCGAAAATCGTCTAATTTATTCAACACGCGTGCTCAAATGGACGACACACTTAGGCGGCGCAGTGCGCGGCACAAGGATTAATCCGAGACGACGTGGGGCAAGACTCGCTCGCATTCCAGCATATCCTTGAACGGCGCTGCGCCGACTTGAAATATTGAGTCCGAAAGCAAACTGTGCTCCTAGGTCTTTTTTTTTCTCGTTAATGCGAGCAGCTCTGAAAGGTAACTTCAAATTAGCTGCTCTCACTGAATATAAAATCAGTATCCTCCCGTAATCTGCGTCATTCTTTTATGAATAGCCGCCGTATTACTTCTCTTCGCTGTCTGGAGCACAGCTAGCGAGCTGCCGCCAAGCGAAATCGCCAAGAGAATTTCGTTTCAGGAAGTCGCTTTTAATGGGGTTTCATCCTATGCCCGTCATTAAAATATTTACGTTCCGGCAAATGAAAGCGAGAAAAAAAATCTTCCCGCGGCATCTTACTTATGAGCTTAATGTTTCCTTTAATTTGTTTTCTTCCTTATTTACCTTTTGTTTTTGACGCACTTTATAAATATATGTGCGCAAGCGCCGTGTGTTACGAGATAAATTTCTAATGAAAGTATTTGTTTGTTTGTTTTTTCTCGAGCACGATTTTTTTTTTAAGTTCCACTTTGCATTAAGTCTATATTTTGAAAATTCGGTATTTCATTTTTTCTAATGAGCTTAATGTTTCCTTTAATTTTTTTCTTCCTTTTTTACCTTTTGTTTTTGACGTAGTTTATAAATATATGTGCGCGAGCGCCGGTGAGTTACGAGATAAATTTCTAATGAAAGTATTTGTTTGTTCGTTTTTTTCTCGAGCACGATTTTATTTATTTTTTTATTTTTAAGTTCCTCTTTGCATTAAGTCTATATTTCGAAAATTCGGTATTTCATTTTTTCTAATGCGCTCATTAAAAATCGTCAAACAGAATGGCAGGAAAGAGGCAGGAGACTTGACGAATATGCGTCAGAACGAATGAGGGTTTAAAGAGTCAGCTCTTACCCTGTTGTCCGGTCGCGCCTCTTTTTTTTTTTCTTTTTTTGGAATGCGAATGCGTGTGTGTGCGCGCGCGTGTACATGAGTGTGTAGGTGTGCATATATTCACGCGCGTGTCTGTGTGCGTTTCTGTACACGTGTGTGCCTGCCTGTGCGTGCGTGTCTGTGTTCGTGTGCATGCGTGCGTGTGTCTCTCACTTTCTCTCTCGATATGTAATTCGAAAGTTTGCTGGCTTTAGGCAGTAGACAGTGCACTCTTATCAATAAAGCCGTTTGTTCGGCGAGGTCGTCAGCGAGGGCGCTCGCTTAAGGGAAATTCCGGTAATTCCGCTTGAGAGTGATCTCGTCGACGTCGCAATCGGAAGTCAGAGAACAGAGGCTGCCAAATCACTGGCGCGCTGCGATTTCCCAGCGAATGGGCGTTATTGCATTCAAAGCTTCAACAAAAGTACGGCAAACGCAAAATCATTACTGAACGACGCAGACAAGTTCTAATCGCGAACAAGCGGAAGGATTGAAAGCTACCGGAATAAAACA
>JAZHYW010057152.1:0-12398 GCA_037355805.1 Ixodes ricinus | reverse complement strand
TCTGCGACGTCAAAGACTAGAGCACCACCTGGTGGCGTTTGTCACAAAAACTGTATATGGCCATTCACAGAATTGACTCCGTAAGTGTGACGTCATGGGTCCAAACAAACCGTTGCTAGGGTCGTTGTTATGGACGAATACATGTGGCTCGGTTTTGCTACGAAAACCAGACCATTCAAAAATCAGGAGTAGGATTTAAACTTCTAAAAATCACAGATATAGAAAGCTTGAATGTCATATATGTTTCGGACAGAAGTGTGCCGGTAATCGCTCGTTTCTGAAATATTTGCGACTGCAACTTCCGGTCCTCAAGATGCCTGCAGCAGACGACGAATGCAAGAAGTATGCCGTCTGCCGCACGCCGGCCGGCCAAGTGGGGCCATCGTTTGCATCGTGTGAATAAAGACGATATTCTGACATCGCATTTGTTTGAAATATAATGGAGCTTCATACACTCTTAAGATTTCATAGTGGGGTGCGATGCAAAATATGGTTTATCGGAAGTCCGGGCGTCGATCGAGATGATAGTCTGCTAAAAGATCGCATTGCACCCGCGAGAAAAAGCACTTCAGGCGAACGGTTGAGATCCCAAATTTTGTTTGCGGACTCGCGCTATGCGAGGGTGCTTCGTATGCCTGGTTGTAACCATCCCGTGGAGAGAGAGATTCTTGCAGTTTCTTCAGATTTCCGCAAGACCCCAAAGCGCGAAAGAACTGGATGAAAAACATAAGGTGAGTCTATTACAGACTGTACTCGCATCGCGGGTTCGATGAAGGTCTTCACCAAAAGAGCACATCCACGGAATTTGATGTATACCAAGGGGGGGGGGAAGCAAAATACTGCGAAATCGCGATAGACATGCAATTCTTTAATAACCTGACAACCACAATAATAAAATAATAATAACAAACGACTTACCTCGACGGCGTACGATTTGTTTCTCAGGGTGGCTTGCACTACGCCGGTAATGCACTTCAGGTCGTCGTCGTAACTGATCTGCGTGACGTGGTTTGATATTACTGCATTTTCACCCCTCGTAACTAAGCTGGGGTGTTCACAGGAAAACAAAACGCACATTGCGGAGGCCTCTACGGCCACGGCAATCACCTTGTTTTTGTCGCTTGTTTACCGACGCATTTCAATGAAGACGCCCGCTGCAACAGAGGCCAGCAAATCTATCGTGTCGTCTGCTACCAAAGCAAAGCGGAGTGTAAGACTTCAGAAATGGCTTTCATCGTTGCAATATGACACTGAGACGACAAGAACATCTTCATAATTAGATATAAAGAAGTTAGGTTGCTTACAAATAATTATTTACTTACTTGTAAGCGAAAATCTAGCCTCATGTGGAGTCTCCATGCATTAGTCCATAGCAACGTCCCTAGCAACGGTTTGTTTGGACCCAAACGCCATGTTGTGACGTCATCACTTACGGGGTCACATCCTTCAGTTCTCCCATCTATTGGCGACGTGGGCGATCGAAAGCGTCGCTGTGGTCGGCCCACCAGAATTGGCCGTACGCTGACTATGACGTCAGCAAAGGATGTCTCATCGACGAAAATTAGAGGAATGTAAGAACTTCAATTTTGACGGTGTTGGCAGTGTTGCTTTGAAAGCGCTATGATTTCAGGCTTCCACCATGCCCATTACAAACACCATCGAACTTGTTGTTCACAAGGTAATGACGTCACGAAAGGTAACCGAACGAGGGCGCCACCGAAACATCTCGTCGCTAATACAGCGTGAGCTTTCCAAACTTCAGTGACGCTTCGGTGTCTCGTGAGTGAGCATGCGCAGTCAAAGCACAAGGAAAGCCAACGATCGCGCGGGCTGGGGGCCGGGCATTCGAAGAAGATGTCCCGCCGTTATCATTCTGTCAGTTACTAAAGGGGGTTTTCACTGTACGCCACATTTGAGTGCGCTGTTCACTGCGCATGCTCACAACGAGCTCACATTCACAGGCTCTTAAGACCGCCAACTGTGATGGTGTGGAATGCACGTTGTGAAAGAACTACTGAAGCTCGCGCCGCGCATTCAGCTATACATAGGTTGCACTGATGTAATTTGGTCCTCCTTTCTGGTGGCCGAACTTCCTCGAGCGTAGCCTTTACTGTGCATATTCTGCGAGCAGTACACGAGCGTCGCGAGCGAGCGGAAACGAGTGAGCACAGCTTCATTATACTTCGTTTCACTTTATCTGCGAGCGAAGCCAAAGCTAGAAGCGCGAGACCAGCGCTTTGTGCGTTTCTCCCCAGCTTGCGCGCTCGAGCAAAGCCTGAACGCACGGAGCTTCCGTGCTCGCGCTTCCAGCTTTGCCTTCGCTCGATCATAAGGTGAAACGAAGTATAACGGCAGGTTTTGGCCACCAGAAAGAAGGAAGGATATGACGTCACGGGCAACCCATGTATGGCTTCCAGTGAATACTCCGTATGGCACCTTTCACCGACTATACTCTGTTTCACCTTATGATGTACCGCAGGAAAGGCTACAAGCGCGAGCTCCTTGCTCTAGGGCACATCTTGGCGGCACAAGCTCTCGTGCGTTAAGAGTAGCTCCCAACGCTACGAGCTCGCGCTTCTAGCCTTGTCTGCGGTACAGCTTAAGGTGAAACTAGGGTGCCTCAATGTCCTTCTGTTTAGGGTGATGCCACTCTTTGTAGTACCCGATGCCGACAGCACGCGCTCACGGGTAAAATACAAAGAAATCGACGAAAACAAAATGTCGCCATAGCACAGTCAGCGCCGCAAACGCGTGCGGAAACATGCTCTTTCACGCGCTTCTGAACAAAAAATAAAATAAAGGTGTTGGACAAAACGGCGAGATGTTCTCCACCCTAAGCAAAGCGCACATGAAGGCGCCCTTAGGTGAAACGGAGTACAGTTAAAACACGAAAAAAAGTGTCTTCGTTCGGCAGGATACTCGGACGCTAGAGCACAAGACTCAGAGCTAACGGATGCGACTTTAAAAAGTCTCAGAGCTGGCTGAACGTGCAGCACTTAGATATCACTATCCATCCGGTCAAACTCCAATGTTTCACTTGAAATTGTCTGTTTCGAGAAAGCATATTGTACGCAGCCTACCCGAGAGCACGGCCTTGCCTAGGGAGAACACCTATGGCAATCATGCCATAGGTGGGAGGAGCCACAAACGCATGGATTTCTGTGCATTGCCTCTTGATCGGTTCTGCTGGGTTGAAGGCGTGCACATACTCGCGGATAAGGCGGTGACGTAGCGTGTTTTTTAGATTTGATTGGACTAGCTCATTTTCAGCCTTAGTGTCATTCACGTGCAAAGGGGAATACATAAGATTGCATTCTGTATGATTATGATCGTATATATTGTATAGACAGGAATTTCATTGTAAATATTGTTAAAAGGTATCGCGCTAACTTACCGTAAAATACCGAGCAAGCGCCCACTCAAAATATGAAGATAATCGCGAAAATTTGGGAATTAGCGCTTGTTAGGTCATTAACGTTACCTATATATCTCTACTGTGCATATTTTTTCAGACGTTGCAAGAATTTTGGGTGGGCACTAGTAGGGAAATGTGCGGATGCTCGGTATTTTACGGTAGTACATTTCTAGGCATTCGAGGTGAGGGCACTTAAACAAAGTGTTTCTTTACCGAAAAATTTTGACCACCACACCACCACCGCCACCGCCACCGCCACCGCCACCGCCACCGCCACCGCCACCAGCCACCGCCACCACACCACCACCACCACCACCACCATCATCATCATCATTGTCGTCATATCATCATCACCATCATCATCCACCATCAACATCATCGTGATCATCATCCTCAAATTTCTGGGTTCTGGCCAGCATTAGCCCAGGGCCCCGAAATTTCTTAATCCGGCCCTGGACGCCGTGACTGACTATATTTTCAGCCGCGCAGAGCGGCACCTGATTGGCTGAGGACGGCAGTCACACTGTTCATACTCCGTACAAAAGACACGGCAGTTCGCTGCAGATATGATGACTAAAGTATCTGCGGCTTCATGCATTTCCATTCTTCGAACAAGCCTATGACAGTGTCTGCAGACTGCTCTTGTTGTGATGCATTAGCAGTGTGCCCGCGGCTTAAAGGCCGACGACCACTTACGCGCTTTCCACTTTTCCGTCGCTTCCTCCTCTCCCCTTTCTATCCTCTCCACCGTTGCCCGTTTCCTCCTCCCCATGGTGAGGAGGATCTTCTGCCTTGCAGAATCTCGATTCTATAGTCGTCGGCCTTTAAGACCCCGGGATAAATTACACGCTTCGTGAAATCACAGCAAGGTGCTCTAAGAGTGGTCGCAGTGCGGCGCCACCAGGCTCAATAACCATTCACTGCCTCGAGCACTTTCGTTTTTTTCTCGGAGAGTCACTCGGCAGGCCGTTCACAGCTGAACTGAGAACGAGAATCGAGCGGTCGTGCCTGCATTAAGAAAGAAAATTGAATAGACGCCATACAATGATGAATAACACTTTATTTTGGGGCAAATATAGTATAGCTTTCGAACTTATTCGAGGCTCGAAACGAACTATTGGTAAACAGTCCAGCTTTTATTTTATGATATATATGAACATAGGAAACAATAATCCGTCTATTAATATTATGGCTCGTGTTTGCTCCACTGCATCTGTCGTATTCTTCGAAATTGCAGAATACCAGGACGTAAGGGCTGGACTTGCTAGAAACAGTATTTGCCAAGACTTCGTGAAAGAAAGCGCTTCTAAAGCTAAGGCATGAGCGCAGTGGCACGTGAAGTCGAGTCCCAAGTCGTGGTGTTCTGAGTTCTCGCGCGTCCCGGGCTTGGCAGGCTTTCTTTCACGCAGTCTCAGCTAAGACGTTCATCCTAGCAAGCCGGCCCAGATGTCTTAACATGGCGTAGCTGCGTGTAGAAAAAAGCGCTTCCATGTTGTTTGTAAGACACTGTTTGGTTTTCAAGGCGTCCGCAAAGGATGGCTACGACCGTAAAACGTTGCCGAGTTTAAAGGTAAGTGTGTAATAAGGACGCTCGATATAAGAAGGAACAAAAACGTGGAGCACAGGGCTCCTCAAGATCACTGAGTTCTATGGTGCGGAAATGGAACCGGCGCTTCGTGTCATCCAGAGAAGGACATCTTTCTTTCGCTAGAACGCCGTGATGTATTTTTTTCTGGCCTCTATTACTGGCTGGGCAGCTGGAGGACATCGTTTTGTCGCTTTCAGCATGCAGTCAAACACCGTTTTGAAGACTCTGCGAGAAACAAAAACAGGCGGGCGCATAGTATATGTAATGAAGGCAAGGACTACACTGCACTGTCTGTACAGTGAAGACAACCAGTATCACGTCACAGCCGCAGTGCAAAGATGGACGACCCCCTTTGGAGCAGCGTTGTGTCAGTGAAGAATACTGAATCTCGTCGTCGACTGAAGCTGCGATGTGGTGAAGCTTATCTGTCACTCAAGCAAGTGTACTAGGAAATTCACAACTGCGTGAGTCCCGCGACAGTCTCTCATGGATTGCTCAGGCAGATTGAGAAATAAAAACAGAGGTTCATTGCAGCAATAAAGTCATCGTACCGTAAAAAAAAAAGTCGCCGAGTTACTGTGAATAAAATAGCTATCAGTCGTCGTTCACTCCCCTAGTGATTAACCACATTTTTATACCGCTCAAGACAATGAGAGGAATGCACTTATGGTTCAACGAGAAAATGCAACACGCAACAACTTCGCAAGCTGCAAAAATTTTTTTTCGTGGGATTTTTTTGGAAATGATTTGGCGCTAAAAGCCCTGTATTGTACGGAATTAAATATTTTTTAAAACATAGTGCAGATGTGTCCCACTTTTGTGCAATAAATTTGTAGCAAAAATAATTTAAGGTTCTTATTTCACTGTATCCTCGTATCTGCAGTTTTATATATGACAGGAAACTCGTGCCTAAGATGTCAGAACGTCACAATAACTTTCTTTTTACATTAATTTACGCAATTATTAGCGCTGGGAGACGTGTATTGTAGGGATTGAAGACTTTGGTCAAAAGATAATATATGGACGTGTTTTACTTTTGTGTAATTAATTCGAATAAAAAATAACTTAAGGGACTTATTTGACGGTCCCTCGTACCCCAGTGAAAAATCTCATTTATATAGGAAATATCTTGTCCAATGAACGCATCTCATCAATAAGATCATATGAGTACATATAAGAAAAATACAAGAGTGTATAAGAAGTTTTAAGAAATGGATAAGACAATTTCTTACCACTTCTAAGTGTAATAATATATTGCTCTTGTAAGGTTTTTATTTGCTTTATGATTTTATTTGATCATATGCGTTTATTGCACGAAAATAATCTGTTATAGACATAAGACTTTTCACCATTGTATTTGAGTTTTTATTTGACAAGGAAATCGCGTGCAAGCTACAAGGTGGCAGAAGAAAACTCAAAGGAAGAAAGAACAGAACTGAAATACAGAGGGTGATTGTTGGGTCATTTTCTCGGTTTGGTTACTCTGTGCAGGGGGGGGGGCGAGAAGCGAGAGGTTTGAAAGAGGAGGGGGAAAAACGGCGCAAAAGTGACACATTCTAACCACTGGCTATGGTGCCTGGAACGCGTCTCCGACTGGTGTGTTTACCGCGTCCAAAAAAGTGGTCCCTCGATTTCCGCCTGGTGACGTCATAGAAGTGTCACGCTGTCGCCGGTCGCGATCCTGGCGGCGTCCCAACAGTTGTGGTAGATATGGCAGACGCCTGTTCTGCTGCAGGTCGCTCTCCACTGTGACAGTCCACGGAAGCTACAGCAGCCGGAAGTTGGGACGCCGTGACGACAGCGACACTCGCGTTCGCTCGTGCTTTTTCGCCAGCATTTCTACGGCCAACCGCCAGGATCGCGACAGTCAACAGCATGACACTCCGGCTTCTGTGACGTCATTTGTTGCCACTTGGGGACCACTTTTGATGTATGGGCGGGATAGGACGCTAAACACACCAGTCGGAGACGCGCTCCAGGCACCATACCACTACGGCACACTGTTCACGAACACCGAGGTTCACCGTCAACGAAGAAAAGCGAAGGAGTGTTTTCTTCTAAGCCGCTGTCCCCACTGCTCCTTCGTTGTACAAAACGTGTCTCAAACAGACTTCAGGACAAGCCTGAAAGGGCACTGACACATCAAAATCCTATTTCGTTGAATTATCCGGAAACTATTGAAAACGTTGACGGGACATTACCCTCAAAATTCGAAACTTGAAAATTCAGTATTTGTGAAGTAAAAAAAAAAAAAAAGCAGTTTCCAAATGCCAAACCTGAAGTTCCCGCGCCATCCGCGCCGGTGCGTTGACGTCAAATATTGCGGAGTCCTGAGAGCCCACTTTCTTTCCCGACTCCGTGCTCCAAGCCGCTGTTGAAACCGCGACCCGAAGCAAGGAGGTGGGGAGCGGGAGATTAAGGGCGCCGCCGGACTGGGAAAAGCCGGTTTTATTCCGTGAGTGAGTGAAAGCGATGTTTATTATATATATTGGAAAAATCGACTGTTGCTTGTGCACTTAGTGTGCACATGTCACTGTCGATAGGGAAGGGGATTGGGTGAAAAGGAAAGGATAGAAAGAGAGAGGATTAGGTTTGGGGGGGGGGGGAGCGGGGTGCAGGGGGATGTCCTGGCCGTCACCGGCATGTCGAGTCGTAGGACGACCCAAGCCTCAGGACGCAAAGCCTGTCGAAGTTTGATGTGGAGCCGTCTTAGGGCGAATAGCTAAATATATCTTCAAGCTGCGGTGGCTGGTAGCTGTGCTCCAGGGCTAATATCGGCACGAACGTTCCGTTTAAGGAATGACGTTTTTCGTCTTGGTAGAACAAGGTGTGTCCGAAATGCAGGTTTAGTAATCAAGAGCTGGAGCGGTAGATTGGGTAGTCGTGCCTTGTTCTGGTGTGTTGAACTGGAGGTGGTCTCCTAAAGAATATCTAGGAGAGCCGTGTCCTTCAGGTAAGTTATTAGTTTTTTTAGTGCCATGTCTGTCACAGCTCGCGTTGCCCGTGGATGTAGTAGTTCCTCCAGGCTAGCGCTAGAGAGTCCGAGGCGGGAATAGGCGTTATGGAGGGCAGTACGCTCGTCATTGTAGTCGGTGCAGTGTAGGAGGAGGTGCTCGGCGTCGGCAGTTTCCTGGCAGGTTTGGCAATTGGGGTCGAGATCAGGCCTGAAGCGGCCTATCCACGCTGGTGTGAAAGCGCTTCCGGTCCGCAGACGGTGGAGCACCGCGGCAGTGTGGCGGTCCAACCCTCGTGGGAGACGGGCTGAGAACGTGCCTTCCGCCACTCTCGGGTCCGGATTTTGTCGTGTGATGGTTCTTCTCACTAGAAGCTTGGCGTCTGCGAAACGGGGAACTGTAGAAAGCGGACATCCGGGGTCCTTGTGAGCCTGTGCTGCTAAGGAATCGGCGACTTCGTTTCCCCTGATGCCACAATGACTGGGGATCCACTGGAAGACAATCTCGTGGCCTTTCTCCTGGAGCTCGGCTGCATCTTGTGCGATTGACCGCGCCAGAGGCGTAGCCCTTTCTAGCCCCGATAGTAGCCCGAGAGCCGCTCTTGAGTCGCTCAGGATTACCCAGCTGAGCCCCCGTGCGCAGCCTGTCCGAATTCCCCAGAGGGCAAGTCGTATGGCCGCGAGCTCTGCGGTAGTAGAGGATGCCTGATGGGACAGGCGCTCGTGTATACCTACGGCTGCAGCCTCAAAGAAGGCCGCTGCTGCTGCTGTGCCTCCAGAGGGGTCTACCGACCCGTCGGTGAAAACGCGCGTCCGCCCATCGTACTCCGCATCCAAGTGGCTTTCCGTCAGCTGCCGAGCGGTTACCACTGCTGCGCTCTTCTTGGTCCGCAGCCCTGGTATGCAGATACTAACCCTCAGAGGGTGGGGATCTGTGTGCAGTGCTGGAAGTGGCGCTAGCGGTCCCGGTGTACCCGCGATGTCGCCTAAAGTGCAGAGGTGCGCTCCCAGTTCCGAATCTGTACGTTCGGCGATGCCTATCAAAAGAGTGGTGGTAGAGTCGCAGTTGCTCATTCGGATGAGATGTCCGAGCGCTCGTTCTTGCAGAAGGTTTTCAACGGAATTCATACCCGCTTCGGTAAGAGTGTGTCGTGACGATGCCGAACGGGGAACTCCGATGCAAATTCTTAGAGCTACGCGTTGCGCTCTCTCTAGGTTCTCGATCTGATTGCCACTCAGTCGAATGAGCGGTAAGGCGTAGAGTGGGCGAGCCAGAATAAGACCCTTGTATAGCTGTAGCAGCATCTGTTGTGATGTGCCCCAGGTAGTTCCACCCAGCGCACGGAGGATATTTGTGTGCGTTCGCATCCTCTGGAGCACCACCTGCATTGCTGGGCCCCACGATAGCCTCCAGTCCAAGGTAAGTCCTAGGTACGTGGCTGTCTTCTCCACTCTCACCGGGACATCTCCGATGAACAGGGTCGGTTGGAACTTTGAGGGTCTCCTTGGTGCGTAGCATAGAGCAACGGTCTTTTCAGCCGATGTTGTCAGACCCAGCTGATGCAAGTGGTACACAGTGTTTGTAAGTGCTCTTTGGAGGGCGCGTGCCATCCGTTGCCTACGGTAGCCCGGGGCCGTGGCCCAAAGCGCCACGTCGTCCGCATAGACAGCCATGCTTATCGGGAGTGCTGGTTCCTCGCCTACCCTTGCTGCGGCTGGGAGTGATGCAATCGCCAATGCAAACAGAAGCGGACTGACTACGCTCCCTTGGGGAACGCCATGGTCGACTCGTCGGGGCTTGCTCAGCGCTCCGCCGACCCTTACGCACATGGTGCGTTCACTGAGGAATGCGCAAATGTAGCTAAGAGGTCGCCCACATACCCCGAAACTACGCAGGGCTGAGATGATGATTCGGTGCGGGAGGGCGTCAAAGGCTTTACGGACGTCTAGAAATACGGCCATCGCCGACCAACCTTGTGCCTTGGCCTCCTCCAGCGAGCTGGTGATGTCACCAATTGCGTCCGCGGTGCTCCTGTGGTGGCGGAACCCTGAGAAGCAGTCTGGCAGAGCCCCGGCCCTCTCAAGGTGGTAGACTAGGCGACGTAGCACCATTCGTTCCATCACTTTGCCGAGGCATGATGTCAATGAGATGGGCCTATAGGAGCTTAGTTGGTCTTGGGGTTTCCCGGGTTTCAGCAGCGGTACCGTGGTTGCTTCTCTCCACGCTTCTGGTATTTTAGCGGTCCTCCACACATGATTGATAAGAGTCAGCATTGCTGGGAGAGCCGACTCGTTAACGTTTCTCAGTGCTTGGTTGGTGATTCCGTCTGGGCCTGGGGCCGCACGGTGTCTCGGGAGAGCATCGAGGGCGTGCTGCAGTTCGTGCAGCGCGAAGTCTTTGTCTGGCTGCTGCATGGGGGTCGCTGTTGGGCGACGGAACTTGCTCCAACCCTGGGGGGGCGGGCCGGCAGCCGGCAGTGGTGGAACCTCAGTAAAAGCATCCGCGAGTAGTTCGGCCATCTCTGCTGATTGAAGGTTCATGGCCACGGCCATTCCAAGGACAGGGTTTTGGGGAATTGGGCGACCTGCTAGTGTTCTCGCCATCCACCAGGCCCGGCTTCCTCCGGCTGGTTTGTCTAAGGTGGTGCATTTGAGGCGCCATTGTCGGCGTGCTAGTTTTTTACCGTGCCTCCTGAACTTGGCATCCAGTCGCCGGTATGCCAGTACATCTGCCGGATCTCCAGTGGCCCATGACCGTCGCTGGGCGCGACGTCTTTTTGCCCGCAGTTCTAGCCATTTGAGGTCGGGGTTGGGACGTGTTGTTGGCACCCTGACTTCGCGGGTGACCTTTTGGAGGACGCGGGCGAGCGTTTCCGGGGTGAAAGGTCGTCCTTCATCTAGCGCCTCTTCGAGCAGGGTACGGTAGCGATCCCAGTCGACGACGCGGCAAGTCTTCAGAGGAGCTTTTGGCGGCCTTCCGATGACAATGGGTAGATGATCACTTCCCCAGCTGTCCGCCTGAGGAGTTGCATTGAGACGTAGGGCCCAAGTCGTGAACGTTAGATCAATTACGCTTCCCGTCACTCCAGGCCGTACAAATGTCGGGTTCCCACTTGTAATATTTCTGAGGTCGAGTCTATCTAGCATTGCCTGTAGCTCTCGACCTCGCCGGGAGTCCTTTTTGTCCCCCCAGGACTGTGAATGGGCATTGAAGTCGCCGGCAATTATAACCTCTCCCTTGGCCCGTGCGCGAATGTCCGCGAGTACATGGACGTCCCAAGGTACATTAGGGGCCACATATGCCGAGACGATGGTCAGGTAACGGTCTCCGAATTCCAATTTTACTGCCACAAAATCCGCTCCTTCAGTGCAAAGATCGCTGAGGTCTATCTCTATCTGTCGTAGGTTTCGTCGAACTAGGAGGGCTGCTCGCGGTGCCACGCCAGCCACCAGAGGCCTGCTGCAGTAAACTACGTGACCCGCAATGCGTATGCTGCCGGCTGGCATTCTGGGTTCCTGGAGGGCCACAGCATCGTAGGCGTGGTGTAAAAGGTGGTCACGTAGCTCTGGTAGTCGCGTTCTCAAGCCGTTACAGTTCCACTGGAGGGCGGAACAGGTGAGAGGCTGGGGGCGAGCTGTAGGTCTTCTGCTAGTGTCCCCAATCGTGGATGACTGTGGATTGGTAGTTGAAGCTTTCTCTTAGAAGAATTAATACCCGAGATTGCACTTTGGGTCGGGCTTCATTGTTGTAGTGGAAAAGAGTAGAAAATATCTGCACCTCTCGAGGAAAAATGTTTGATTTTTGTATCACTGCAGTTTGTCTCGCCTGTAATAGCTCAGGGAAACGAGTTTGAAGGTTATTTATATTCCTCTCAGGTATGAATGAATGTTTTTGGTGACGAACGCGCGTATGTTGTTTGCTGCACTGGTTCCCTCCTGGTTTCACAATGATCTCACAAGTGGAAGAATCATTTGAAGAAATGTAAGTATGCAACGTGACCATTCTGAATTCACTGTTGCTAGCAGCGTGCAAGCCATGTTAATTGCTGCCTTAAGAAGAGGAATCCAGCCCTGACTTGGTGGTGTTGTTCTTGGTGGTGGTGGACGGTACCTCTCCGAAGAACTTTGGTGGTTGGCACCTCTAGGCTCTGTGGCCTCAGTAGCGGTTTCTTGTTGCCTTTCGTGTGAATTTTGCCCATTGTTGGTGATGCCTGCTCTTGGCTTGCCTTTCCCCTGTCCCTTTGATATAGAAGCGTATGTGTGTTGGTTCTGTACCTGCTTATGGGTTCCCCCTTTGTTGCCGTACAGACGCTGAAACCTACCAGTGTGTAATGAAAGGCCCAGGACAAACACAGAGGCCGCGAGATCTCGCATCATCTGTGTGCAGGTGAAAAGTGGAACATTTTTCTACACAGCTCCCACAGCAGAAACCTGTGACGCAT
>JAZHYW010057149.1:0-51142 GCA_037355805.1 Ixodes ricinus | reverse complement strand
TACTTCATCGTCATGACGGATTACCGTACTGATTACGTAGAGGCTGTCGCAACTGCCAATGCAGCCGCGTCGAGCGTCGCACTGCACTTTTTCGAAAGCAGCGTAATTCGTCGAACAGGTAGTTGCGGACATAATAAAATCACTAATCAATCTAGCCAAATCGAATCACCACCAAACAGCTGCCTACCATTCGAAGACGAATGGTTTATGTGAAGATTAGCACATATGATCAACAAATATGTGTCGAATGACCACCGGGTCTGGAATCTTTTCCTTTGATGAGGTGTTTGTATATAACAGATATGTGCATGACACAACACAGCTGCACCTCTCTTCCTGATACATGGAATCGAGGAAGCGATACCAATTGGTGCGGTGCTTGAGTTAAATTTGGAAGAAATACGGGCGCCGGGTGACCGGGAGGTGCTGGAAGGATAGAAAGGGGCACGAGATATCATGCCCGCTTGAGAGCTCGATGCAGAATGAAAAAAAAATAAACGGTGTTATTGTCTTACTTAAAGGAACCCACATTTCAGACAGGCAACTTGGTCCATGTCGGACGTTCGTCCGCATGCATGCGTAATCGAGGCGCGAATTTTAGATACACTTTCCACGGACTGGTCAAGCTACTTCTACAGACCGGACCAAACAACTGGGAAATCGTCATCCGTCACAACTTCATTTATTTTGCAATGACGCGCTCTAGTGCAAGTTTCATATTTCTCTTATAAAAATGCAGAGGCATCTGATCAGCTACCACGCACATGCCGATGAAGCCTTATGCGACATTTGCATTTCAACCGTAATTCAAGAAAGAAATAAAGATTGATTGATTGATTAAGATTACCGTACGCAAAAACGCCGTCGTGCGTGCCGTGAATAAAGCTTTGCCACAAATGTCGGAAGAACTCTGATGAAGACACAGGAAGTGCTGGGAACAGATGTACGCCGACTCGACGAGTCGAGTGATGGCTCGGGAAGTTCTGAGGGCGAGTCTATTTTATGCACTAGACGCACCAGCAGGGACGACCGCAAACGGGGGCTCAGGATGCGGCTGCTAGGGGGATACTGCTAACACTCCGGGTCCTGGAATGTGGACTATTGCAAGGCTGACAAAGAAAACAACCGGGCGCGAAATGTCGTGAGCGTTGCGACTTTCCTCAATTTGCAACTTTATGTGAAAACAATTAATGTTTATATTATTTGTTTTTCTGACGTTTTCCGCCGTTTCCTTGTAGAAGTGTAGTGTTGGGACGTTAAGATGTTTTCGTTTTGAGAAGAGTCGTTTAGTTATCGCGAATCTTATTGTTAAAATTTATCATAAACGACATTTCCGCAAGTTTAGATATTTGTCGTTTTCTTAGAAGGGACGTGTTTGTGCATGTATTTCATTACTAGATGATAATGCGATTATTCTTTACTGCATCAGATAATAAAGGAGAAATGTGTAACGCACAACACAGCTAAAAAAATTGCTGTTGGCGGGGTGCGAATTGTCGGCTAGGAGGTGTTCAAAAATCGGGCGGAGGGATTGAACTCTTTGCCCTTAGAGGATGAGCATATGAACAGATCCCGACTCAATTGGTGAGTTTCTGTTTATTTGTTTTGCCATTCCGCAGCGCTCTCTGCAACCTGCTACGATACCCGGAACTCTACAGTCAAGGCCATGGGCTCGCAGGCGCCGTAGCATCTTCTTCGTATCGGAGGGCTTAGCATAGGAGGAAACGCGGATTACGAAATGTCGCTATTGCGCGCCCCCGGTCGGCCTGAGGAATGGAGCTCGTCTGCAAGAAAACGGAATCCCTGGAGAGATACAAGTCCGAGGCGGACCGAGGGATGTGTCTATTGGTTCCGAACCGCGCGCCCTACCAGCGCAAACTGTTTCTATGTAAAGACGTGAATTTAATTTAATTCTTAACAACAGCAGGTATTTGACAAATGTCACTACCCAAATGCTCATCGAGGCCTTTGTTGAGAACAATGTGGTATATCATGGGAATGTGACAAAAACGCAATCCCCGTTACGGTTGCTAGTTGAAATATATGTTTGTGTCCTCCCAGTTTTGATTGCTTTAATCGTCCTTCATCCATCACTTGAACCAACCCGCTCTTCTACAAAGCATGCATTAAAAAGGTTTTCGGAAAAATGACTAAAGAACAAATCTTCTTTATGCTTGAAATTACTGCATGCGAAACCAGCTTCCTGGTCACTGGTGTTGCTTGTAATAGCCGCGTCCCACTAGAGCGACAGACAGCAACAAACGACAGCAACACACGACAACGAGCGACAGACGACACGGACAGGCAGCCTGTTTGTCGGAGTCCGCCGTCCCACCTGGCGGACACGACGCAGAACATGAGGGCAAGGAAACTTGTTTCCCAGTGGCACTGGAGTTGTCAACAAAACACTTCAAAATACACAGACAAACAGAGTCTGGCGACGCGGTTTTCGTGTTTTGCTTTTTGGGCATAAAACGCGCCGACAAACACGGTGAAAGTGGAGACGATTACTTTATTTCTTGATTAAAGCTTCCGCTTCTCTTCATTTGCCGTTGGCGACTTTCCGTAAACAGCCGTGACAATCGACACCGAACGTTTTCCGAACTAGAATACCCGAATCGTTCCTTTTTTGGGCAATTCGAGGCACTCTAGGTGAGCGCCACGGAATATCACGCCGATTTTGATAATGTTTATAACTTCAATTCGAATGATCGAGGCCAGGTGTTTTCTGGTAGACAATGCGGCATCCCGATTATCACAGAACGTGATGACAAGTCCTCGTCTGCCGGAATGGCTTGCACGCGGAACGTCGTGTCCTGCTTCGTGGTGAGCGGTCTTACTCTGGTCAGTCCTCGCACACGGGTGTATCCATCCTGATGCAGGGACGTAGACTTCGGCGATCTTGAAACACCACCTCGCGGACCAGAGTTTTGCTGCGAGCAGAAACCAGCCAGCAAATTCCCTTCCCTAACACGACCGCCCGGCGCCAAGCAGCAAGCCGCGCCCGTGACCACTACTTGCAATCGAGGGACCGGAAGTGCAGGGCCGGGAACGAGGAGTGACCGCCGAGGGCTTCTTGTTCCGGGAGGAAAGTATAGAAGGGTGAGAAGGGAAGGCAAGCAGAAGGCAGCGCGGGCGAGGAGGATAGTTTGTCTCCGAGAGATGTTCCATAGTGGGACTGCCTGCCGCGCTTCCAGTCCAACGACAGACAAGAACTCGTCTGTCGTCGATCGTTTGTCGGCGTGCTTGTCGACGATTGTCGTCGGGTAGTTTGGTCGTTGCAGTGGGACAGCATCAGCGACACGGAACTTTGTGGTGTCTTCGGACAAACTTTCGTGTTTGTCGCTCTAGTGGGACGAGGCTATAAATATACTTGCGCCACAGTGCTACCGGGAATCTTGCCAAGTAAGAAACGTGAAATCTCAAGAAAATTCCCTGGTCCAGTCCAATTAGTGTTTTATATTGAACCGCTTAAAATAAATCCGACATGGTGTCGTATTTAACTGTAATGTTTGGTGGATTTGTTTACGCGCGTTTAAAAATGACTTCACACTAATATATTGCAATGAAAATGCTATGACAAGATTAAAAAATCGCCCCGGGTCTTACCTTCGATTGCAGTGTCTCAGGGTCATCATAACCTAACGCATAACCCGCAAATTTGTCATATTTGAAGAGGGTGTGCTGGGGATGACTATAGTGATCGGTTCGATAGCTGTGATGTGAATTGCATGCCTGAAAAAAACATACTTGATATTAACAATGAACATTACTTTCCCGCAAATGCATGCGGGTTTCAGCTAGACCACCGGAAAATACGGTTTCTTGGCAGCATACTTGAGAACTGTCTCTATTGTGCCCAATAATGCTTTGCTTCAAGGCGTAAATTTGCGTATAATTAATTTTGTTGACCTTTATCTGCTTTCCCACAAAAAATGTTATGGTCAAGGCATGAGGAAAAAATACTACCTATATTTCGAACAACCGCATACACGCATACACTGGTTAACCACAAATACGCATGCACTGGTTAACCGAAACATTACGTTTTAAGTTATGCATTACGATTTGGGAGCTTTCCGAATCCTAACCCTCACGACTAACGTAAAATGTTTGCCAAATTAACTGTGTTACTTGGGTTTCGGTAAGTTTCATGTTAATATACCTTAGGTTTCGTGAGGTTGAGATGCTTCGACTATCGATTTGTTCCGAAATAAAGCATTTATAACTGAGGTCCCCCAAACAGATATTACTCTTCAATTTAGAGCGAGTGAGCGCTTCAGAATTTTAGGAATGCAAAAATAAACTGCACGACCTACACCTTGCTTAAGAAGTGATACGGTGGATACTCTCGAAGAGAATTAATATTTATCAAACTCAAGTGTAACTATCGCAGTACGAGAAAAGATTTTATGTGTTGAAGGCAGGTAAAGATTTTGAGATCTACCATACCAAACGTTGTTCATAATTAGCCATTATAAATTAAACCAAGAAATCAGCCAAAAACAGCAGCTCTTGTTCTATTAGGAACACGTTCTTGCGCTTCCTGCTGTTTGGATTAAACTAACTTAAAACAAGCTCCACTGCGTGAGAAAAAGAAAATGTTAGACTGTTTGTAGGCACCGCATAAATAACTTCTTATGATATGAAGCTCAGGTTTTGTACAAACGTGGCTAAGCATGTTTATTATCTGTATAAGATTTTCAGTGAACAATTTGATCCCAGCAAAGAGTAGAAAGACAAATATAAGAAATATTGTTTAGTTCACAATACAGCCACTGCGACAGCCGAGACAAGGTTTCGGCACCAAATGTTGCGCTTTGAGAGCGCTCGTCGAGGGAAGAGGAACAGGACGACAAAGCTCTGGTGAACGATTTACTTCAACTTCCTCTTTTCTTCCTTTTGCGCTTTCATGCCCGCGCGCTAGGAAGGATCGTTTAAACCTTAATTTTCAACAGTATACCTACTGCATCGCACACTTCGTAACTTGCAGTATATTGGACAAACAGAAAACCCGTTTCGGTTGCGCTTCAACAAACATTAGGCTCATAAAAAATCCACTCTTGATCTTCCTTTCTCAAAGCACATGCTACTCCTGAACATACAATTCAGAACATGACGGCTACCATCCTCCAGTCTGGCTTTTAATATCATTACGACCGCGAGGCGCGAGAATCATATTTAGTTTCTAAATTCAGCGCACTGTCCGCCGGAATAAATAAACACAGAGGCAAGCTCTCCGTTACAGCTCTCATTACACCTTGAGATTTTGAGGCGGGTTAGGTGTTCGTGCGGTCAAGACTTACATTTGCTAACATCCTCTGTGGTTCCTGAGCTTCCTTCAGATTGTTGACGCCAACGGCTGGGCCTTCTGAGTCGATTGGCCATTTTTTACGCCGATCAACCCCCGCTGTCCCGCGCGCGGGACGGGACGCGACCGACGCGAAACGCGTTTCAGTTTCTTGTTGGCGTATGTGCACATGCCTGTTCAAAATAATAAACAACCTTTTTCTTTAAAGTCATTGCATTTTGTCACGCCGGCTATCCCCGGGATTTTCTTGGTGCCGAGGCCAGGCGTTCTTTATTTGCGGCTCTTTCCTGCATCCTGACTATTGTGCGAATTTGTTTTTGTTATGTGTTTGCACAAGTGGCGCTGTCTCCTCCTTTCCCTTACTTTACTCTTGCGATCCCGATGACTTCGCGATTGCAATTTAACGAGTATTGTCGCGAAATGTTGCTCACGCGGAGTGCTTTTGTCTAGCTTAATTTTATGTGTTTACCTTCTGTGAGACTTCGTTCGTCTCTATGAAAGAGGCTGATGCGTTCGACCGGAGTCAGGGGCGGCCCCAGATGGGGGCGAACGTGAACGTGAGAAACGCCGAACGTGGGCGTGAGAAACGCTGAATGGGAACGTGCGACAACGCTTGCCCTTGGTTCCTAGAACCCTCCGTCGGAAATGTGTCATTTTTTATTTGTCTTTTTCTAGCGGATCTTTCGACCTTTGTCCGAAATGTTTTCCCTTGTGAATGCGCTTGGTTTTGCCATGCTGATGTTTGCTTTGGGCTGCGAGCCTTTTGATTGGTTCTAAACAAACCCCTCTTGACTTGTCCTTACAAAAAGTTCTGATCGGTAGTCTGGATGGCTCCAGAATGCTGCTGAATTCGATATAAGCAGCTGCCAAGTTACCCGCCGAGGACTTGGCTTTCGGCTCCCAAGCCTTGTCCATCAACCTTCCTCTGGATACCAACCTGCACGTCCAACCCGCTTTTGCTTTGGAGTCTTCCTCCTCCCAACTCTGCAGAACTTGAGACCCCTTATGGCTGTGGAGGAGTTAAGCTCGCCCGCCTTTGTCTGGATGCTTGTTTGTCGAGTTTGGTTGTAGTCGGGGCACCCGTTGAATGTGTGGTTGGGGGGGACGGCAGGAGCAAGTCGCCCGAGGTTCGGAGTTGTATCCCCAAACGTTCAATCTCAAATTATATAATGTGCAAAGTGATATAAAAGATACTTTGTCAATATTCATAAATAAACAGTTGTGTCTGATAATAGCAGTATCGTTCATTCACTGAGAAACGAGGAACTATTTTCTTCGTGACTGTATGGCGAACCCCTCACGAAGCCGGGTCCTCCTGGTGAAACATTTGGGAAATAAAGTTTTAAAGTTTTAAGTTGTAAGCTTCCAAGTTGTTTTCCGGCGACGTTTTGAATTACCGAATTTTTTTCCTGCTTTTCAAATTCCACTCCGTCCTATCTCTCTCTTTCTATGTATATATATTGTTATTGTTGGTATACAGATATTGTGATTATACTACTACTGAACGGGGATGCTTGGCTGTTGCATGGGCATTTACTGAATTCCGACCTTACGTTGACAGAACTCACAACACAATTCTTACGGATCACTACTCCCTTTTGTTTGCTTGCCACACTGAAGGACCCCTCAGAAGGCCTGGTTCGCTGGTTCCTAATGTTGGAAGACTACCAATTTACGATTAAGTACAAATCCGTAAAACGACACATCGATGCCGACAGCCTTTCTAGGTGCCCCTTCCCATTGACTTTGCGCCTTCTGTCATTCCTTTCCTCTCCGATATCGGCGCCGTTCTTGACACGATTGACATTCGTATGGTTCGAAAAATTGACGATACGTTGGGTCTGATTGGTTCTTGCCTACTCCATCCAATTAACAATGCAAGTGGACTCACCCTTCGCCATGCACGACTGTTCCAACTTCGAGACGGCATCCTCTACAGACGTAACAACGATCTCCAAGGTCGTCCAAGGCTCCTCGTCATGCCTCCCCAATTACAAAAAGAAACCATACAAGCCTTGCACAATGGCCCAACTGCCGGACACTTTGGTATCTCAAAAACGAACTTCCGCATTTGTGCCCGCTACTTCTGACCAGGCATGACTTGTACCATCCATCGGTATGTACGATAATTTCATCTTTGTCAAACGAAGAAAGGCTCCACAACTTCGCCATCGGGTCTACTGCGGCCGATTCCCCAACCACAACGACCCTTCCAGGAGATTGGAATCGACTTCCTAGGCCCTTTTCCCCGGTCTGCATCGAACAACAGGTGGATAATTGTCGTCATTGACCACCTGCCCGCTACGCTAAGACAGCATGCGTTCCGCCTGCCACCGCCCACAAAGTTGCCGTCGTCTTACAAACTATTCTGTTCCGTCATGAAGCGCCTCAATACATCACAAGCGGTAGCGGAACACCCTTTGTTTCAAACCGTTTAAGAAGTTTTGCTGGCTAGTCTACCATTCACACCTTCGCAACCGACTACCATGCGCAAACGAATGGCCTAACCAAGCGCTTCAAACAGGGATTTCCCCAGACCCCCCCTAGTTTTCCTAAACCCCCCCCCCCTTAAATCTAAAAAAAAAGATCAGATTAAGTAGAAAACATTATCTCTCATGTGTGTATATAAGAGAAAGGGAAACATACATTACGGGTATGAGCATTTGGTTAATAAATGTCTGCAATTTAGCTAGTGGACTAAAAAAGAAACAGTTTAATATTTTATCTAGCCTCGCCTCGCAAGGCGACGCAAGGACGGGCAGACACGAAACTCCAAACTTTTTTGGAGTTTCGTTTCTGTCCGTCCACTCGCCTCAACTCCAGGGTTACTGTGACGAACGGGGCATGTCTTTAGACGGACCACGTGGGCGCTGCAGCGTCCGGCCATCCACGCTCTTCGAAAAGCCTCCGGCGAGCCCCGGAAACAGAGCGGCCCCGACGAGAGCTGCGCCGAACAACGAAAGAGCAAGGAAAGAAACCGTAAACGAGCCCCGGAAACAGAGCGGCCCCCGACGAGCAGCTGCGCCGAACAACGAAAGAGCAAGGAAAGAAACCGTAAACGAGCCCTGGAAACAGAGCGGCCCCGACGAGAGCTGCGCCGAACAACGAAAGAGCAAGGAAAGAAACCGTAAACGAGCCCCGGAAAGAGAGCGGCCCCGACGAGAGCTACGCCGAACAACGAAAAAGCAAGGAAAGAAACCGCAAAACGAGCCCCGGAAACAGAGCGGCCCCCGACGAGAGTTACGCCGAACAACGAAAAGAGCAAGGAAAGAAACCGTGAGCGAGGCCTCGGAAACAGAGCGGCCCCGACGAGAGCTATCGCTCGAACAACAACGAAAGAGCAAGGAAAGAAACCGTAAACGAGCCCCGGAAACAGAGCGGCCCCGACGAGAGCTACGCCGAACAACGAAAGAGCAAGGAAAGAAACCGTAAACGAGCCCCGGAAACAGAGTGGCCCCGACGAGAGCTGCGCCGAACAACGAAAGAGCAAGGAAAGAAACCGTAAACGAGCCCCGGAAACAGAGCGGCCCCGACGAGAGCTACGCCGAACAACGAAAGAGCAAGGAAAGAAACCGTAAACGAGCCCCGGAAACAGAGCGGCCCCGACGAGAGCTACGCCGAACAACGAAAGAGCAAGGAAAGAAACCGTAAACGAGCCCCGGAAACAGAGCGGCCCCGACGAGAGCTGCGACGAACAACGAAAGAGCAAGGAAAGAAACCGTAAACGAGCCCCGAAACAGAGCGGCCCCGACGAGGAAGCTACGCCGAACAACGAAGAGAGCAAGGAAAGAAACCGTAAACGAGCCCTGGAAACAGAGCGGCTCCCGACGAGAGCTACGCCGAACAACGAAAGAGCAAGGAAAAAAACAGTAAACGAGCCCCGGAAACAGAGCGGCCTGACGAGAGCTACGCCGAACAACGAAAGAACAAGGAAAGAAACCGTAAACGAGCCCGGAAACAGAGCGGCCCCGACGAGAGCTACGCCGAACAACGAAAGAGCAAGGGAAAGAAACAATAAACGAGCCCCGGAAACAGAACGGCCCCGACGAAGAGCTACGCCGAACAACGAAAGAGCAAGGTAAGAAACCGTAAAAAGGCCCCGGAAACAGAGCGGCCCCGACGAGAGCCGGCCGAACAACGAAAGAGCAAGAAAAGAAACCGTAAACGAGCCCTGCGTAACAGAGCGGCCCCGACGAGAGCTACGCCGAACAATGAAAAAGAGCAAGGAAAAGAAACCATGACACGAGCCCCGGAAACAGAGGCGGCCCGGACGAGAGGCTACGCCGAGACAACGAAAGAGCAAGGAAAGAAACCGTAAGCGAAACCCCGGAAACAGAGCGGCCCCGACGAGAGCTGCGCTACGAGCAATAGTGAAGAGCAAGGAAAGAAACCGTAAACGAGCCCCGGAAGCAGAGCGGCCCCGGCGAGAGCTGCGCCGAACAACGAAAAAGAGCAAGGAAAGAAACCGTAGAAACGAGCCTCGGAAACAGAGCGGCCCCGACGAGAGCTGCGCCGAACAACGAAAGAGCAAGGAAAGAAACCGTAAAGCGAGCCCCGGAAACAGAGCTGGCTCCCGGGACGAGAGCTGTGGGTCACGCCGAACAACGAAAGAGCAAGGAAAGCAACCGTGAAGCGAGCCCCGGAAACAGAGCGGCCCCGACGAGAGCTACGCCGAACAACGAAAGAGCAAGGAAAGAAACCGTAAACGAGCCCCGGAAACAGAGTGGCCCCGACGAGAGCTGCCGCCGAACAGCTTGAAAGAGCAAGGGAAAGAAACCGTAAACGAGCCCCGGAAACAGAGCGGCCCCGACGAGAGCTGCGCCGAACAACGAAAAAGAGCAAGGAAAGAAACCGTAAACGAGCCCCGGAAACAAGAGCGGCCCCGACGGGGGCTACGCCGAACAACAGAAAGAGCAGAAAGCGAGCCATGAGCCCGAAAACAGAGCGGCCAAGACGAAGCTGCGCCCGAACGAAAGAGCAAGAAGAAAACCGTAGAAAGCGAGCAGGGAAACAGAGGCGACCCCGACGAGAGCTACGCCGAACAACGAAAGAAAAAGGACAGAAACCGTAAACGAGCCCCGGAAACAGAGCGGCCCAGACGAGAGCAACGCCGAACAACGACAGAGCAAGAAAGAAACCGTGAAACAGGCGAAACAAGGCGGCCCAGACGAGAGCTACGCCGAACAACGAAGAGAGCAAGGAAAAGAAACCGTAAACGAGCCCCGGAAACAGAGCGGCCCCGACGAGAGCTACGCCGAACAACGAAAGAGCAAGGAAAGAAACCGTAAACGAGCCCGGAAACAGAGCGGCCCTGACGAGAGCTCACTTCGAACGAAGAGCAAGGAAAGAAACCGTGGGCGAGCCCGGAGAGAGGCGGCCCCGACGAGAGCTACGCCGAACAACGAAGAGAGCAAGGAAAAGAAACCGTAAACGAGCCCCGGAAACAGAGCGGCCCCGACGAGAGCTGCGCCGAACAACGAAAGAGCAAGGAAAGAAACCGTAAACGAGCCCCGAAACAGACCGGCCTCCGACGAGAGCTCAGCCGAACAAACGAAAGAGCAAGGAAAGAAACCGTAAACGTCGCCCTGGAAACAGAGCGGCCCCGACGAGGGCCGCGCCGAACAACGAAAGAGCAAGGAAAGAAACCGTAAACGAGCCCGGAAACAGAGCGTCCCCGATGAGCCGGCGGGAACAATGAAAAAAAAGGAAAGAAACGAAAGCAAAAACGAGCCGGAAACAAGCCGGCCCCGACGGGAAACTACGCCGAACAACGAGAGAGCAAGAAACCGCAAACGGGCCCCAGAAACAGAGCGGCGGCCCCGACGGGGAGCTGCGCCGAACAACGTAAGAAGAGCAGGGAAAGAACCGTGGCCCGAACCCCGAAAACAGAGCCGGCCCCGGCGGGGGCTCACGCTCGAACAACGAAAAGAGCAAGGAGAAGGAGACCGTAAGCGAGCCCCGGAAAACAGAGCGGCCCCGACGCGAAGCTGCGCCGAACCCCGAAAGAGCAAGGAAAGAAACCGTAAACGAGCCCCGGAAACAGAGCGGCCCACGACGAGAGCCGCGCCGAACAACGAAAGAGCAAGGGAAAGAAAACCGTGGACGGGCCCCGAAACAGAGCGGCCCCGACGAGAGCTACGCCGAACAACGAAAGAGCAAGGAAAGAAACCGCAAACGAGCCCCGGAAACAAAGCGGCCCCCGACGGGGGCTACGCCGAACGAAGCAAGGAAAGAGAGCAAGTAAACGAACCCCGGAGAGCGAGAAGCGGCCCCGACGAAACTCCCGTGAACAACGAAAGAGACAAGGAAAGAAACCGCAAACGAGCCCTGCCTAACAGAACGGCCCCCGACGAAGGCTGCGCCGAACAATGAAGAGCGAGGAAAGAAACCATAAACGAGCCCGAGCAAGCGGCGGACGAGAGCTACGCCGAACAGCAGAAAGAGGCAAGGAAAGAAACCGTAAACGAGCCCCGGAAACAAGAGCGGCCCCGACGAGAGCTGCGCCGAACAACGAGAGCAAGGAAAGAAACCGTGAAGCAGAGCCCCCGAAACAGAGCGGCCCGACGAGCGAGCCGCGCCGAACAACGAAGAGAGCAAGGAAAGAACCGTAATACGAGCCCCGGGAAACAGAGCGGCTCCCGACGGAGAGCTACGCCGAACAACGAAAGAGCAAGGAAAAGAAACCGTAAACGAGCCCCGGAAACAGAGCAGCCCCGACGAGAGGCTACGCCGAACAACGAGCAAACAGGAAAGAAACCGCAAACGAGCCCGGAAACAGAAGCGGCCCCGACGAGAGCCACGCCGAACAACGAAAGAGCAAGGAAAGAAACCGTAACGCAGTCGCCGGAAACAGAGCGGCCCCGACGCAGAGCTACGCCGAACAACGAAAAGAGCAAGGTAAGAAACCGCAAAAACGGCCCCGGGAAACAGAGGCGGCCCCGACAAGAGCCGCGCCGAACAACGAAAGAGCAAGGAAAGAAACCGTAAACGAGCCCCGGATAACAGAGCGGCCCCGACGAGAGCTGCGCCGAACAATGAAAGAGCAAGGAAAGAAACCGTAAACAGGCCACAGGAAAGAGCGGCCCCGATGAGAGCTACGCCGAACGAGGAAGGCGGGAAAGAAACCGTAAACAAAACAAGAGCGACGACGAAGCGCTTTCTCAAATGCTCCACAAGTTCGTGCGTCTTAACAGGCATCTCGCCGACAAGCTGCGACTGCTTGGTCCCCGAGGAGAAAACAGTTCACAAACAAACAAGTCGGGAGGACTCAACGGCCTAGAATCTTCTCGGCGATTCCCACTCTCCAGCCACCGCGGATGGAGCAATGCCGGAAAAGGGAATCTCCTCCTCGAGAAACTCCATGAGCAAGGTGTGGAACGGTACGCGCCCGCCCTCACGGGCAAGTGGGATCGACCAGCGAGTAGGGCCGTCGGCTACCCTCTGCGTGGGGAGTGCCTGACGTTTTCCTCTCGTCCGCCAGGCTCAGCTAAGGTCCATTCTGCCTCTTGCAACCGAGTTCGACCGAGAGAGACGAAACCGGTTTTTAAGCCTCATGCGATCTCTTGGGTCCTAGAGATCGCAAGAGGCACCAAAACCGGTTTGGTCTGTCTCGGTTGAACTCGGTCGCAAGTGTCAACGAACGCCCAACACTGCGAGTTGTTAGGAGTGTTGCCATTTCGGCGGGCGAATTCGGTTTTGAATTAGCACAACGGTTCTGACCGAGACTCGAAGATGGTTCGGACGCAAAGTTAAATTCGGAGAGATAAAACGGCACGAGACCCGCAATCGTGATGGACTCATTGCAGTGCGGGACCTCGAAATTTGTCAAGAGTTGGGCATCAATCTGGGCCCCGCAAAAAAGAAGAAAGGTATTTTGGACAAGATGCGGGCGGATGATACTTAGCGATCAAGGAAGTTAATGAGCTTGGGACATAATTTCAGGAAAGGAAAAGACAGGAAGCACTTCAGCAGCAGCTGCCACAGACTAATTTCGAAGAATTGTCTAGTAGCATCTT
Source organism: Ixodes ricinus (assembly GCA_037355805.1). Classification (NCBI taxonomy): domain Eukaryota; kingdom Metazoa; phylum Arthropoda; class Arachnida; order Ixodida; family Ixodidae; genus Ixodes; species Ixodes ricinus. The sequence continues at coordinate 37,816 of JAZHYW010057149.1, read as the reverse complement.
GGGTGAAACCAGCTGAACAAGGGAAGGAAGATGACAGGAGAAAAGAATGGCGAACCGACCGCTGGACTACCAACTGTTTTTTATTAAATCTTCCTCTTCTTCTATTAATTTATATCCAATCCTCCTTTTTCTTTTTCTTTCCCATTGCTCTTATTTGTGCTCTTATTTTTCTTATTTTTCCTCCTGATTTTTATCAATTACCCACGAAGAGTGCCGTGTAGAAAGAGTTTTTCTTTGGCTTGCAAGGTAATTGAAGGGATGCTCACGCACTTGTCGTCTTCTTCGTCGATAGCGAGGGCCTCTAAAACCTCCCTTGCAACCCGGTTTTTATGGTGTCCCATTATGTGAAGATGGTCGAGCTCTGCTGTACACAGGCATTTCCGACAATGGGCAGCTAAATGTCCTGGTCCCGCAAGGTTCCTAAGGTTTGCTGCATGTTCACGTGCTCGGTCGTTAATACATCGACCGGTCTGTCCGATGTAGCAGCGGCCACATGTTAGCGGTATGTTATATATAACTTCCTTATCACAAGGAGCGTATTGTGTTTGGTGCCTGGTGTTACACTTTTCCTTGGTGTTTTTCGGTGCTTGATTAATTTTGCGGCACATTGAATAGGCCTTGTTAGGTGCCGAGCAGATGACTTGCACGTTTTGCCGGTTGGCTATCTTTTTTAACTTATGGGTAACCCCGTGAATATACGGTATCACTACAAAGGGTGGTCTGGGTTTTTTTGTTTGTTGACTCGTAGTATCATTCGTCTTGATGGTGCGGCATATTTTTTCACAGATGGAGGCCATCATGGGTTTCGGGTATCCCGCGTTATGAAGTCGAGACATTTGGGTGTCAAAACTTTGTTGTACTTGATGTGGACATGATTTCTTTAGACTTGCTGTAAGAGCTGAGATGGCGACAGCTTGCTTTACGTTCTTTGAATGTTCCGATTCATAAGGAAGAAATGCCTTCCCCGATCGTGCTTGATATTTCCAACATACATGTCCTGTTGTGAAAGTCAAAGCTAAATCCAGAAACCGAATAGAATCATCCACAGGAGTCTCATAGGTGAAGGTGAGACCCAAACAGCTTTGTTGGAATAGTGTCATGGTGGCGTTGAGGCATCCGTCATCTTTTTCGTTAATTTTTGTGGTGGATAAAATAAGAAAATCGTCCACATATCTAAAGATACCCGCTATGCGTGTATCTTTTAGGACCTTCTGAATGGCTCGTCCACACATGGCAAGAAAAATATCACATAAAAGAGGAGCCACTTGTGAGCCGATACACACTCCACTCTTTTGCACGTACTGGTGTTCTTGATGAGCTACAACAGTCGCTGACAGGTAACATTGTAGAATTTCCAAGAAATGACCTACGCTCATCCCTGCACTATTTTGGAAATTAAAAAGGCCTTTTTCTTCGATGGTGGTTTGAATGACTTGTAGGAGGCTTGTGTGGGGAATAGAATAGTACATGTCTTGTACATCTATAGAGAACCCAGAGGCTATGAGGTGTCCCTGTTCTTGAAGAAAAGATATTACGTGTTCTGAATTCTGTATTCGGAAAGGGTCATCGATTTGTACATTGGATAGTTGTTGGGTCAGAAATTTGGACACGCAGGCCTGCCAGGTGGTTCGTTCCGAGACAATGGCCCGAAAGGGAACTCCCTCCTTATGAGTCTTGGCTGAAAAAAACACTGATAGTAAGTCTTTTTTTGTCGCTTTGATCTTGGTCATGAGACCCGCCTGTTGAGTGTCACCGAGCAGTCTGAGGATGGCTTGTTTTGCTGCTTTGGTACGGTGATTATCGACTTGAACGAAGTTCTTGGCTATGGCCTGGTGAGCTTTTTCCTTGTATATGTCGGATGGTAGAACGACGAAGCCACCTTGCTTGTCTGAAACGCATAAGTTCAGTTGTTTGCTCCTGAGCTCTTGTATAACGGAACCAAAGTTTCCCTTAGCCTGAGCCTGGTGGTTTAGGCTAGCAAGAACCTGAAGACCATCATCAATGATCTGTGGACCTCTGTCTTGTGGGGCTTTGGCGGCTATTTGGCGTATAAGGAGTACCTTATCAACAGCCGCAAGCTTCGGCGCTGAGGCAAATTTTGGTCCTTTTTCCAGCACGTGTCTTGCTCTGGGTGATATCGGTAGGTCTCCAATAACATGCAGTGGAGTACTTTCCAGGTCATCCCTACCTTGTCGATGCAAATACAGTTGATGACGCCAGTTTTAGAGGCCCTCGCTATCGACGAAGAAGACGACAAGTGCGTGAGCATCCCTTCAATTACCTTGCAAGCCAAAGAAAAACTCTTTCTACACGGCACTCTTCGTGGGTAATTGATAAAAATCAGGAGGAAAAATAAGAAAAATAAGAGCACAAATAAGAGCAATGGGAAAGAAAAGAGAAAAAGGAGGATTGGATATAAATTAATAGAAGAAGAGGAAGATTTAATAAAAAAACAGTTGGTAGTCCAGCGGTCGGTTCGCCATTCTTTTCTCCTGTCATCTTCCTTCCCTTGTTCAGCTGGTTTCACCCAAGATGTATCAGAACCAACTAGCTCAGCTTTTTTCCATATTAAGTTGTCTTGTATACCCGTAATTGAGAAATCGAGTCACATTATTTACTGGCGTTTGTTTTGTTTTCCTTCAGGTATGCTGCCAAATGAAGCGACAACAACACAGCCGAACTTTTTATGTCACGGAAGGCATCAAGAAGTCCAACGACTCTGACAGTAGTAGTAGACACATCCCGCCGTGTGAGGGATGTGTCTACTTTCCTGCTCATCTAGTTCGTCCCAAACAGCTCTGGTTGGAACCAACAGCCGACGAGCGTGCAGCCGAAGAGGTGCAGAGCCGTCGTTCATTTACGTGTATGCCGTTCATTGAGGCTTCCAAAGATGGTTATTGGTGCAAAAGCGATGCATAGCAGGCATATAGTGAGGGGAGACTCACATGTTGACTGGAAAAACTAGTGGTGCGTGGATAATTAAGCCAATAAGCAAGCTCAATGCAGATAAACTTGCAGAAAAGGACGCGAAACACAACGCCTCCGGGACAACACAGACACGCTGAACGCCTCTTAAGACCAGCCACAGACGATTTCAGAGGTGTTAAATGAGAGCGGCTAAAAGTGCTGACGACAAACTCGGTTTATGAGGAAGAACGTGGCTGTCGCATCGTATTTCCTTTTCAAGCAAGAAGTGGCGCACACGTCCGAACTGGAGACCCTTGCTGAGTTTTCTGGCACAAAGTAAATCCGAGGTCGAGAAGTGGTTCAAGGCAAGACCAGCCAACGCTCATTACCTTTCTGCGAGAAATTCAACAGACTGGTTGGAGGCGTTTGGAGCGACAGTCAAGGAAACGACCGTAAAGAAAGTGAAGACATCCTCTCAACATTCGGGAAGTTTTCTTACATGGCTGATGAATGCACCGACATCAATGGAAGACAAATTTTAAGCCACTGCGTTCGTTATCTTGATGCCAATGGCCTCCCGCACGGACGCATTTCTTGCTGTCGAGGTTATTGATGACACGTCGGCCGCATCTGTGACATCGCAAATTTTGAAGAGTTGAGCACGTCTAGGTTGGACTCGACCAAGATGGCTTCCTGTGCATTCGATGGGGCAGCGAACTTCTCTGGTCGGCATGGAGGGGACAGAGCCTTACTCCGGCAGCAGTGCAACCCCCATCTTTGTTATGCTCACTGCAGGGCACACTTGCTGCAGCTTGCGTTGGTGCGAGCTGCAGAGTCGTCAAGAAATCAAGCTGGACCATCAGCTTGGTCTCCTCGCTCTACTCTTTTTTCAGCAAGAGCCCCAAGCGCCTGAGCGTCCTTGAAAAGATTGAGGATGCCTTAGGATTGAAGCTGAAGCTAGTGCAACCCGGGAAAAACTCGCTGGCTTTCCCACGAGCGGTCGTTGTCCGTGATTCTGAGGCTACTTGAGCCTTTGCTGGTGGCCTTAGAGAGCATTTATCAACATGGTGGTGACATGAGCAGTGAGGCTGGCGGACTATTGCTGCAACTGCGGTCAAAGAAAACGATTGCAATTATTTCATTTTGTGGATCGTCTGTTCAAGCCATTGGCGTCTTTGAATAGCGCCATTCAAAATACTGCTACCACGACTGCGGTGACTTATGTCCTCTCGTCGAGGCAACAACTGAGGCGATTGTGGAACTTTCGGTCGAAGGAGTGCTCAGAGACGTAAACACATCGGTGCACGACCTGAGAAAAGTGGCGCTCACATCCAAGCGCGTAACACCCGATGACCAAAAGCTTAGCATTCCAACTAACAAAGTACAAAGAACTGATTCTCGCGAATCTCCGTGAACGACTTGTAGACTGCTCTACAGCGATGCGGTTTTTTTACGCTTGCTTGTCTCAAAAGAAACAAGTTGCTGGATTGGAAAGCAGTTCTTCCAGCAGTCGGTCTACGGTACGATGAAGGAATTGGAAGCAACTTGGACGCAGAGTGGAACATTTTCAGGCGACTTCAAGAAGATTTGACGTGCATTCGATTTTTATCATCTTTGCTCGTTCAGCCTCACCATGCCGCAATGTTCCCAAGCCCGCGAGACGTCTTCTGTCATCTCCTGCTGCTGCCGATCACAACAGCCACTGTTGAGCGCTCGTTTTCGGCCCTCAACAGGGTTTTGTCTTCAGAAAGAAGCCGTCTTCTTCCCAACCACGTGAATGAACTGATGAGCATAACTATCAAGGCCCGGAGGTGCCCGACGCGCGAGATGCTAGTGACGTTGACCGACGTGTTTTTAATGATTTGATCGCAAAAGCGGTGCAGAGCTACACCAAAAAGCCTAGACGGTTGTAAATAAGGTGCGGCGTTTTGTGGTTCTAGTCTTTACATTTTTTTACATTTTCCGATTGTTATTTTGAATGTCAATGTTTGCTTCTTTCGTTAGCAATAAAAACATGTAGACGTGTAAATAAAATTTCACTTTTTCGAGATTCGAAGGTTTTTTTCGGCGTCTTTATTTGGCCCATGATCATATGTCCGGTCAATTGATTTTGTTATTAGGAAACCTGGATGATTAACCTTGCTTTCATGCTGCGTCAAGTAAGAAGTGTCCAAATTTAGAACTACAATAAATAACATATTGATCGTCAGAGGCCACTGGTACAGAACACTGTACAGAACAAGAACAAGCCCGCGAGGAAGCACGAGCAAAGCATATATGATCGACAACCTCTCACCCAAACTTGTTTCAACTCAGGCCACCTTTGACTTGAGCTGAGCGTAGTTAACACACATATAATTTACTTTCTTCATTGATTCGGGGCTGTTCTTTGTTTACAACTCTGGTCTTTGAAGAAGCTCTTTCAACATATACATTTAAAATTGGAAGTTCCCAAAAGACAGACGTCAAAAGACAGTAAGTGCCTGCTTTATAAGTGCTGCATAATTCGAGTACTCCCTAAACATTGTTTGAAAACTTTAAATCTCTTCATTGTTCCTGGCAACATGTTTGAAAATGTCATATACGTTGAGAAATGATGAGACATTTAAAAACTGAATGCTTACCTTTTTCAGTAAAAACTTCATTTCTAAAAAATAAAATACTTTTTTTCAGATTAAGTAGAAAACACCACCTCTTAGGTGTATATAGAGAGAAAGGGAAACATACATTACGGGTATGAGCATTTGGTTAATAGACGTCTGTAATTTAGCTAGTGGACTAAAAAAGAAACAGTTTTATATTTTATCTAGCCTCGCCTTGCATCGCCTCCCCCCCCGAGCCATTGGGACACCCCCCTTGATTAGAATCTGGGGAAGCCCTAGCTACAATCATACTTTCTCTGACACTCGATTTCGATGTTTGTTTCCGGCAAGCAATCAAACCACTTGGGACCCCATTGTCCATTACATCACAGATGGGTACAATACGGCTTGACAATCAACAAATGGTTCCTCGCCATGTCTCATCTTCTTTCCGTCCGAGAACCTTTCACGCCACCGGACACAGTTCTGCCCTACATGGACGGATCGGCCCCATGGCTCTAATCCGGCGCATTGTGTCTCCAACGCCGCCGAAGATGCCCGCCAGCTCGCTCGCATCTACACGCCCCAATCCCAGCAGCAGCATGAGCTGCGCTGCAATGCATCTCACCGCCCAGCGACTTACAACACCGGAGACGAAGTTTTTATCTAGTCTCCTTCACGCGCTCTCGGGAAATGTGAAAAAAAAATTTAAAGCAAGTGCATCGCCATCTTTCGTGGCCCCCGCCAACATTCCGCTACCAACTACGATTTTGCCCCAGTGTCGCCACCCCGATATCGTCGATCCCGCGCATCGGACGTTGTACACGTCTCCAGAATGCGGCACGATCACCGCCCGGACGCCTGTATACAAGCACCGCACTCCGCGAACAGCCGCTGGAGGACAGCCGTCTCCATCGACCGCGGGGATACTGGTTAGACAAGAAAGAGAACGGCGAGCTCGTGCGGCGAAAGCCGAATAGAGAGAGCTCGGGGATTTTGGGCGTGCTGACCCCAACCGCCACTCTACAAATCTCATTGCATATCTCGTCTAGCCTTAAATCATCGCTCTTCAACATCCTAACAATATATTTTTTTCTATACGACGAGAAAGTGCGCTGTCTCTTTTTGGTCTCATCGTTTTTGTATAAAGCTCTTTCCACCCGGATCTGAGCTTATATTGGTTCTTATCGTATGTTGTGTTACAGCATGCCTGCAAAAATTAATGTCTGAAAGAAACTCCCAATAACGCTTGAAACTGCATTTTTTTCCAATGGTTTGTAGTCATTTTGGGTGTCTAAAAAGTTGAAGGGCTGATGGGGTCTGAGAGGCTGATAGGTCTGAAAGCTGAGGAGATTAGAGGGGTTGATGGGGTGGATGGCGTTTGTTGAGCTGAAGAAGTTTGAAGAGACTAGAGAGTCCACTAGCGGATCAGGGCTGAATCGTTAACTGCATTAAGGAAAGAGTGAGTTTGTTTCTCGTGAGATATTCGCGACTAATGGAAGTTCAACCTACCAGATATTTTAGCCCTTGGGAAACAGACAAGGCGTGAATTCTACCAGCGTTTCTTTTTTTGCATTACCTACTCCTTAGAGTACCTACTATCGAACCTATCGAGTCGCTGCACCGTTACAATTCATTTACGCAAATAAAAAAACTGGACAATATTTTAGCATTTGCGTCTATGTCTTGCTGGACTAAGTAATATATAAGCCAGTAAGAACTCAGCACATTATAAAAGACCATACGTCACGTCCGTCGTGATTAACCTTGAGGTGGCTACAGAATTGCAGACGAAGGGAGCTGAACACAAACATGGTCGACAGTGACTCGGATTCTCATCATGGTAAGTGCAAAACAAGTCAATAAAAAGGGCAAAAATACAAAAAAGAAACGACGGGGGTGATTATCTCGTGAATGTGATAGCTCTTGATCGTTGCACACAATCTAAATTTAGCGGAAAACTGATTTGATGCATAGTTTACATCTCGGAAATTTTCTGCTAAAGTTTAATGGGAATCTGAATTTTTTGTAGGTACCATGACGCCAGGTGACGCGAAGTTACGTCTCCCGCCAAATTTAATAGGGACACTATATTGGTGCACAGGTCACATGATGTCGATATTTCTGCTGAGTTTAGCGGGGAAACTGAAGAAAAAGCCCATACACATATAGAAAAAAAATATGAGTAGGAGCTTGATAACGCTAAGGCATTAAAATAAAGGTTGGGCTTAACACACATTGGCGCTAATCTGTGGCCTAACCCCGATAAAAAATCTGGAACTTACGGCTGCCCCTGAAAAAAGTGTGGAAATATAGTCCCAGTATCATAAAATGTTAAATATTTCGCCATTATCTCCAATAAACTGACAATATTGAAAACTTACGCTCTTCTTGAACTCCCGCGTCGAAGGATAGATATTGATTTTCGACGGCCTCTAAAGAAACAGAAGAATGATGACACGGCTCGGCACTCTACACAGTCTATCATTGGTACAATCAATTGTTCACTGTACTTTCTTCAGTGCAATTTTAGTGATCTACACTTAATCTTATTTTGTACGACACTTTACACAAAGACGTAAATATATATTTAATTGTATCACCACCTGTTGCTTACAAACGATACAAACAATTTTTAGCTAACACGTTGCTTGATTAAGCTTTTAAAACCAAATATTAATATTGTTCCTCTCCACAGTTCACATTAAAGCTCTGGCTTTACCCAGCGTTGTATAACCTCATTTTCTGCTTGTCTTGGGTGTGCAGTAAAAAGGCCATGAATGAGAGATCCAGCAACGAAGGTCAGCTATTTGCTTTTTGTTTTATTGCGATATAACAAAATACGTTAAGCCCCGTAGAACTGATTCTAGGCAGATTGTACTGCGACTCTCCGCTTTCCCTCTTGTCTCTTAACTGCGTTGAAAGAAAGAATTAATGGGTTAGGAACCGCGTGTTGTCGAATAATCTTTTAAGGCTCGGAACTGTTTAGATGTCAGACGGTCAGCTCGGTAGCATGCCAGAGCAACTTATGCTGTGCGCAAAAGAGATACATACAATAAGAGGGAAATTGTTTCATGACATTAACAATTATACTGCAACATGTTTTATTGCATATCATTCCCGTGAATAGTGCTTCGCTAAAAAAACGTAACGTACTATTTTTTTAGTTTATTTTGTATTACATTTTATTTTACGTGCCAAAAACACTATACAGGTCTCCTTATTGGCGCACAAATATATAAAAATGAACCGAGAAAAAAAAGAAAACACAATTGCAGGTTTCTAAACACTACGCAACACACACATAGTATTCGAAGTTCGGCAACAAGCAGTTTAACTCGACACCTGAACAACCTTAATGTCACTGTATATATCAAGTTTGGCATATTCAATATTAGATAAACATAGATTGTATCCGTGACAGAAGAGATGGTTTAGAGATGGTGTGAATGCTGAAAGTACTGCGGGTCCTAGTCGAATGACGAGGGACATGAACGTTTATATCACGTAAAAGCGAAGCCACAGTCAAATACAATATTTACAATTTCGTACAGAAAAACTAAGTCGCACTTGGTTCTTGTATTGGTGAATGGTGTCAACGAAATCTTTTTCAGCAGTAAAAGTGTAGAGAAAATAGAAGCGGCGTTGGAAGTAGCGATCATAAACAATACGTATTAGTTTGTGTTAGAACATTTTCGATAGCCATTGCTTGTGTTCTTGATGAATTCAAGCCATAGAACCGTTTCAAGCCTAGAGCTAACTAGGGCACAAAAACACCAATAATGAGGCGGGTCCTTGAATGGCTGAGTAATGCGGCATATAATACCTAACATTATCGCCGCCCTACCAACCATAAAAGACACGTGAGCAGTAAACTTGAATGCATTATCCAGATACACGCCAAGGTCTTTTACAAGAGTTGTCACGCTTTATTGTCACTCCGTCTATCATGTAATCATAGTGTACTTTGCTGCGACGCATGCAGAAAGTCAATATCTTTGTTTTCAGGGGATTGTGTGATAAGCTATACGCTGAACACCACTGGACAACACGGGCGACATAATGTTGGAGAACATGACAGTCAACAAGAGACGTACACTATCGCGGCAGTATTGATTCTCAATTTAATATAACATCCAATAATGTCATTGACATTGTGTAACAAAAACAACTACAGCCTCGAAAAGAGAACACCATCTAACTGTGTATAATGTATCATCTATATATGCATAAACTTTGTTGGAGGAGAGAAGATAGGAGAGGGAATAATGGGTTTATTCTTCTGTCGTGGGATCGTTAGCGATTGCCAAATGAAAGCAGAGAGAAACTTATAAACCTTTTTCAGAAGTGCGCTCATTTTATAGCTCCTGTCCCAATGATAGAATTTTTTCAGTGATTGGTCACTTACTCCGAGCACGTTTTCGACTCAAAAGTTGCGAGAGCACTTAGTATACACATAACTCAGCCCGTATTGAAAGCGAGTGATGTATCAAGTTCCGCGAAGACTTGGACTCGGGCAGCTTAATCCGGTAACGCTTTGCACTTCAAGTCACATCCTTGATGTCAAATACCTCCACATATCCCCCTCCCAATTTCTTAACCCTTAATTCTACCATGCCATGGCCTACGAATCTTACAATGTAAATCATTAACTGTATTAATGATCAAGTCTTCACCAAGAAAGTTGTAAACGTAGAAAAATGTTTGAACAGCATTAGAGGCTTTATTACACGACGTTTCGGGAAGAGATGTGAAAAAAATATACATTCGTTTATCCTTATATGTGCCATGATGTAGCTCCGTGGCGAGATCTATAAGGCTAAGATTGCGAGGTGTAATGCAAGAACAATCTCAGTGAATATAAATACGTTAAATTTAGTATTTGCATGAAAAATGTTCTTGTCCTTTATATCCAAACTTGAGTGTTAAGCTACGATAATGAGTCCACTTCGCACCTAATAGTGTTGTGATGCTAGTAAGATGAATAAAACTAATCAATATTTCTCAAATAAGACACAACTTCCTGGGGCGCAATATTATGAATATTTAAGACACAATATATGCAGAAGATGATCGCATGCAATTACAATTGTTTGTGTTGAATATCCGCGATCACGAGTCTCATTTTTATATTTTATATTACTAGGGTTTAAGTGGTCACTTGAAATATTTTACTAGGGTAGCTTTATTGTGCGTATATACTCCCCTCAAGAGTTACAAAGAAAGCGCGCTGAGTTTTCTTACCTGACACATATTTTTCATCTTCATATGCTGCTGGTATCGAAAAAAAGCAAAATATTTATTTAGAAAAAAATATTTCACAAATACGTTTGGAATTTCGATCGAGATTCTTACTATATTATTCCATGATCTATCAATTCAAGACTATATAATCAAAAAGCTCATCCTCGATATATAGTTTCGGCCGAATTGTTAAAAAAAATTGGGGTATAGCAAATGTGTATATATCCTGCCTAACTAAGTAATGGATGCACGAGTAAGAACTGAGCACAAGATACAATACCATAAGTCACGTCCGTCGTGATTAATCTTGTGGTGGCTACATAATTGCAGTCGAAGAGAGCTGAACACAGACATGGTAAACAGTGACTCCTAATCTCATCAAATTTACTGTAACAAGCAGACAAAAGGTGCATAAACGAAGAAAAATAAACAACGGGGGTGATTATCTATGAAGGTGATAGCATTCATCGTTGCACACAATCTAAATTTAGAAGGGAATCTTAATTAGTTCGTAGTTCATATCACGTAACTTTTTTGCTAAATTTAACTAGGAAACTTAATTTTTTGTAGGTGCTGTGACGATAGGTGACGTGACATTCCGTCTCCCGCCCAATTTAGTGGGAATCTAAATTGGCGCATAGATCATGTGACACGAATGTTGCAGGCTAAATTTAGCAGGGCCACTGAATCGGTGCATAGATCTCATGACGTCTATTTTTCCGCTAAGTTTATCGTGAATATTGAATTAGTGCATAGTTTCGGGTGAAGTCAGTTTTCCGCTACATTTGACGGGGAACATGAGAACATGGATTAAAAAAAAACTGAAACATATTTTTTCTCTAAATTAAGAGGTGAAACTAAGGTTGGGCTCAGTCACGTCAAGTAAAGTTTTTCACTTAATTTATTGGGCAACTAAATTTGAGTATAGGTAAGTAACATAAACTTTTCCGCTTAAATTTAGCGGGAAACGTAATTGGTACATGGGTCACCTGATGTCATTTTTTGTGCTAAATTTAGCGGGAAAATTTGAATAAAAGGCTATAACTATATGCCTGCGCATCTGACGACGTACATAATGTGAAAGAAGTATTCATTTGTTCATTCTTAAAAGTGCCATGAAGTAGCTCCGGGGTCGATACCTATAAGGCCCACATTGTGTGGTGTAATGTAAAATCAATCTCAGTAAATATAGATAGACTAAAATTATCTGAAAAGTGTTTTTTTGTCTTTGACCTTCACACTTGAGTGGAAGCTACGATAAATGGTCCACTTTGCACCTAGTGTGTTGTAATAAGAGTAAGATGAATAAAACAAATCAATATGTCTCAGATAAAACGTAGCTCCCTGGAACGCAGAACATTTAAGCCGTAATATATGTAGAAGATTATCGCTTGCCATTACAATTGTTTGTGCGTTGAATATCCGCGATCACGAGTCGTTTTTTATATCACTGGGATTTGAGTTGAGTCATTTAATGTGTTATTTTTTGACGTTAGCTTCGTTGTGCCTTTACATCCCCAACTAGACTGACAAAGAAAACGTGTTGCGTCTGCTTACCTGGCACATATTTTGCATCTTCATATGCTGCTGACCCCGACAAAAGAAAAACAAAAACAAATGCAAACAATTAATTTTAAAAAAGTAAAAATATTATCTCAAAAATTACATTGGGACTTCATTTGAAATTCTTACTATTATTATTTTTTATCTAATAATTCATGATAATGCAACCCTAAAGCACGTCCTTGATGTATCATTATGACTGAACTGTTAAAACAGGATGTGGGTATCTTTTGTTTGCAAATATCTACAACTTGCGAATTTAGTAGTCAACTACCTGTCTCAATATGGTCCAAGCATCGCAGTGCGTGGCGTCTTTGAAATAATGCCCTAAAAGCTAGAGCTTCAGCGGGAATGTAACGCGAAGTTGGAGTCTTTCATGGTGGCACAACCATGCTTTGGCTTTGCTATTTCACGTCTACACTTTCTTCTCAACCACATTCTGGTGCTCTACTATTTCGTGTCCCCAACACTTTTATCACACTTGTGAGTACATTGCCTGCGTCATAACCACATTAAATACTAACTTATCCGACGTAGTAAGTGGGCGTGGCCTGTTTCGAGAATCTTGGCCTAACGTTTAGAATAAACTTTATTTTTGAATTGCCTGTAGTTGAGAGACCCGCATTGAAACCACTCAAAAATGAGGAGTGCCGTGTGAATTAAGGTTATTCAAAGTCATAGCTAAAAAACCCCTATCGAAAGCTAATGTATTTTTAATGTCTAGCACTTCCGCAATTTTTATTCTATTTTCATCTTATTTTTTTTTTCAATATTGCCCGAAGGCTCCATACACTGGGAAAACATGGCCAATGTCCTCTTGAACATTCGCAAACTCATGTATAATTATGAATCAAAGTATCGATAATGTCACGTGAATTCTAGCACAGTCACAGTCTATCGATGGCGTCATATGGCAGCACAGTGTTGCTTGAGTGTGATCTCAGCTACGGAACTGCTCGTTGACGCTGCCTCAACAAGCAATGACCCGTGGCCCGCCTGGCGCTATTTTTGCCCAAACAATATGTGGATGGCTTCTATAATAACAGCAGTGTATTTTCAGAACGAATTTGTTTCCAATCATCACGTCTAGGTGCAGCTTCACCGTACTCTATAAAAGACACAGTTTTCAAACAAAAAAATAGGTCACGTTTCAAACGCAAAGAGTCGGACTAAAGTGGTTTTGAGGGTACCCAATCCTCCCCAGGCGTTCTGCAATTGATCTAATCTAGTAATGTTGGTGACCTCTTGGCGTCTACATGGCACCGTGCCGTCACGAGTCGTCACGGTGCCTCGTGGCAATATGAACGACAGAGGCCAACATCATTTGGAGTGTGTGGAATATACAGCAGCTGTACAGAAAAAATACTTATTTTAGTAGCGGCGAAGTAATGTAAATAGGGCAACTGTATAAGGTAAAAGAGTAACGAATGGAATAACATCGATCTTCATTGCTTAACTTTAAGTGGCTACGGATAGTAACTATAGTATAGTTACAATAGTATAGTAAGTAACTATAGTATAGTAAGTAGTAAGCAAATATAGTATAGTAAGTAACAGCGACACTAATCTCTAAATTTTTATGATTCAGTAACAGCATTCCAGGAGCGAGCGTTTAAAATTGTTTAGACGTGGTTTTGGGCATTGAAGAACGTTTATTTTTATTAATTTCCAGCTAGGTTGAACGGGAAAACTGGGTACATTCGTCAGATGATGACAATTTGTTTGTTATATTAAGCGGGGAACTAAATTCTTGTTTTACGCGTGATGCCAGTATTTCTTCTAGAATTGGTGGGGATATTGTATTGTTGTACCTGTCATGTGTGGTCTGGTCACGCGGCGTCAATTTCAAGCAATGAGTTGCACAAGAGTTGAGATTTATAAGGTGACGTGATGAGTTCATCGCTTCTACTTTAGCGATGAAACTGAATTGGTGCATAGGACACGTAGACATCAAATCAGGTGCATTCGTTTTTTTCAATAAATATAGCGACAAAATTAAAATAGTGTATGGGTACCACCACGTCAGGTGACGCGTCATCAATTCCTGATAAATTTAGCGGGAAACTTGAGTCGGTGTGTGCGTCAGGTGACTGTTAAATTATTAATGACGAATAACTGCTGCAGGTGATTGGTCTTCCGAATTTAACAGAAGATACCAAATGGTGCGAGTGGGACTAAGGAAATGGTTCAGTCTGAGAAAACGGTATTTCGTTGAGGCCGATCCTTCAGTGTTTCGTTACACAAGTTCAGGGTGACCAACAAAGTCGTGAATAGAGGGTGGCTTTAGAGGCGCAACATATGGTTGTCGAAACGCAGAACTTTGAACGTATGGATCAACAGCACGAATTGATTGAACACGAAGCGTAACTGTTCGACTGCGCCAGAACCGAAATATAATCCCCCATATTACGACTGCGCTCCCGTTAGCGCCCCATTGATATCATTATTTGGAGGAATTCACGGCCTAGAACCGCTCCTTCTAACACCGTCGGAAATCGTTGCACGGATTTGAAGCGAAAATACTACTGGGCATCCGACATCAAAGAACAACGCTTGTGTCATCCAGAAGATAACGGCGGCACGTTTCTTGACTCAGCGAAAAAGAAACCTTGTGAACATGCAAGGCACGTGCTTGCACTCAGCGAAAAAAAAAACTCGTAACCAAGCAACGCGCAGCTTCACGTCAGACGCAGCGAGTCGCGCACAAAATCAACCGCAGTAAGAAAACTTCCCGGGATCCTCAGTGCAGAACCAGCTTTCTTTCTAGCACCGTTGGAAATCGTAGAAGCTGTGCATTAAGCTTCCCACGATGGACACTTAGCTTTCACTTAAAGTGGCTGTGAATCCACAATGTTTGTTATTCTGTCTTAAGAACAGTGCGTTTTTGTTATGAGTGATGACGTGATGCCTACAAAGCACGCGCTTGGTTAAATTTAACCAGGACAAAATGCACTTTTGACACCCCGAACAAAATGCCTGCACCTTCCAGTTAATTATGTGTTCTAGGATTATGAAGTTGGTTACGGTGGCTATCGTTTTTGTTTATGCTTCTGACTACCGCCGGATATGTTGAGAACAACCCCGGGCCTCATGCGAATGCCAAAAGAAAACTGATAACCTGCAAAATGCAGTTGGCAGTCTCACTGAAGCTTCCACGCAAATAAGAAAACAAATCTGCCAAGCTAGACCAAACAAACGGTGGCATCGCTGCCCAAGGGGCGTGGGTCTCCAACCCTGAAGTTGAAGCGCACGAAATCAATCTACCCAGGATAATTTAACTATTCTAAAACACTGTTGAATGGCATAAAATGCAACCCGGTAGCCTTTCGAGACGATCTGTTTGAAATGAGTGCACTCTTGACGACATCTAAAGTGCAGTGTGGCGAAACAACCTATTGAGTAAATGATTGCTCGAAGTCAAAATTGTGAAATAGAATCACGATAAAGCCGTCGTCACTGCTTTTCTGAATACTTGAAATAGATTTGGGCGACATCGAAAAGGACCGCAGATTAGAAAGGAAACGTTCAGGTTCAACCCGACCAATCATCGTAAAATTGCTTCACTTTGAAGTCATTGAGGAAGTGCTTCCTAATATTTTGAAGTCGAAAGACGTCGCGCGAAAGATATGAATTTCCGAGAATTTGCTTGATATAACTCGATTTGGGCGAAAATTGTTATGAGAATTCGTAGAAAAATTCGCAGAAAGCAGGACAAAATAGAAACTGAACTACGACAACTACCTCTCGGTCCACAAGCATACGCTTACGATTCCGACATTGAGTCAGTTATCTCGCTCTGTACAAGCAGCAAAACCATCGTACCAAATCACTGAGGCGCTGCGATCCGAGCATCATCTAATAGCTCTGCAAACCAAAAGTACTCGAATCGCACTGCCCTTGCTAATATTGCTTTTTCTGTGTGTCCGAGGTCCGCCAGCGCCCCCACATCGGAGCTTGTTGAGCTCCTGAGTAAATACCCGGATATAACAAAGCCTGAAAACTTGAACCAAACGGCCAAGCACGTTGTCACACACCATATTGTGAACAATGGACCTCCAGTACTCGGAAAACCACGTCGCCTTACCAGAGAACGCCTGACGGTCGCCTGACGGGAATACGATCACATGCTGCAGCTTGGCATAATTCGCACGTCTGCAAGCAATTGGTGGTGCCCCTTTACCTTGTCCCAAAACCAACCGCTCGTGATTGGCGCCCTGTGGGAGACTATCGCGCAGGTAATGCCCACGCCATGACCGACCGGTTCCCTCTTCCACATATACACGATTTTACAGCAAATATTGCTGGTAAGGGCACTTACAGCAAGATAGATTTGGTCAAGGCGTATCGCCAGATACCCACTGAACACTCTGACATTCCGAAGACGGCCATCACCACGCCATTTGGGCTTTCAGAATATGCACGAATGCCATTTGGGTTGCGCAATACAGCGCAAACATTTCAACGTTTTATCAACGAAGTGACAAGCGGCCTGGACTTCGTCTTCGCCTACCCTGACGACCTCCTCGTCGCGAGCACTTCCATGGGCGAACACGAACAACATCTCGTAATCCTTTTCGACCGCGTTCAGTCCTTCAGCTTAATCATTAATCCAGGTAAGTGCGTATTCGGTGCCTCCGCTGTCGGCTTTCTTGGCCCTCATGTAACGGCCGCCGGTGTCACACCACTGGAGGACAAGGTTCACGCGGTGCGTAATTTCCGGAACCTACATCACTGCGTTAGCTTCGCAAGTATTTTGGCCTTCTCAACTTTCACCGACGTTTCATTTTTGACTGCGCTCATATTCCCCAATTTCTAACAGGACTCCTAAAAACAAGAAAATGTCCCAATAACAACCGTGGAGTGGTCAGCGGAAGCAGTGTCTGCTTTCTCCAGCGCGAAGAAAGCCCTGGTTGACGCCACTTTCCTCGTACACCCAAACACTGACGCTCCCATACGACTAATAGCAAATGCCTCAAATACTGTAGTTGGTGCTGTCCTACAACAATACACTAAAGGAAAATGACGCCCCCTTGAATTTGTCTCGCAGAAGTTGAAACCAGCTGATTCAAGGTATAGCACCCTTTCACGCGAATTGCTGGCCATATTCCTGAGTGTAATATACTTCCGTCCCAACCTGGACAGCAGTACAATTTACATACTAACAGACCATAAACCTCTTACCTTCGTATTCAGAGACAACCACTCAAACTACTCCGCTCGTGATATAGGACACCTAGGATTTATCTCCGAACTCACTCTTGACATTCGACACGTGCAAGGATCTGCTTTGTTGGCTGTTAACTGACACAGAGCGCTCCCTGGTAGCCTCCGTCTAAACGCCATGTTTATTCTATATCCTCGAAACCACGCCGTCGTTCTCCTCTCATTCTTAAGCAAAGCCTAACAGCACATCTCCCCCCTTTAAAACTGAAGTCTATTTACAGGTTTTACAACTCTTCCACTTCGTGTCGTGTACTCAGTAGATCCGTTGACTGGTGCTGCACTTATTATCGGTGTCTTCACGCCCAGGCACCGGTGTAAGAGCAGTCGATCCGATGTCTGGTGCTGCACTTTTATTGGTGTCTTCACTCCCAGGCATCGGTGAAAGATGAAAGCTGTTTCGGCGAAGAGTATCTGAATCGGTGTCCACCAAGTATGACCTTGGGTACTCCGTTGCAGATTGCACTGTTCCTCTTTTTCGCTGATCGGTAATCCAGACCACATCTCCTCTTCTCAATGGTTTGCGTTGTCTTACACCCCGTCGTCTGTCATAGTTGGCCTTTTGTTGATTTGTTCTTTTTCTCTTCCCACCGTTGAAGTTATTTGGTATTCACGAGCATAGGTTCCAAAGAAGAGGAAACAGATGGAAGGGACGTTCTCAGCTTAGCGACCCATTAGTAATTTGCGGGACTATATATTTTTCCCAATGGTGTTGTACGGTAGGATTGCAGTGCGATGTATCTCTTAGATGTCTTCTAGGCTTCTTAATAATTCTAACAGCAACATCAACGAATCTATTGCTCTGCGGGTATCTTGGACTGACGTCCTGTGTTCAAACCCCATTGCTGGGCGAACTTCTGAAATGCCCTTCAAATAATTCGCTGGAACTGTGGTCCATTGTGGCTGAACACAACTTCAGGCGTCTCATTTTTTGCAGAATTTAGTTTAGGTGTATTATTACACCGTTTGATGTCATAGTATTTGTAGTAGCCAATAAGCGCCTAGGACGTAGTGACGTCACTGTATGCCTTATCGATATATAGTTATCGGCAAGCCAGCCGAGACAAGCAGAATAAACGTGTCAGCACGTACGACTGCTCGCCTGCCTCACTCAGTCATAACAGTGGCGACGAAGATGGGACGACGATAGTCGACGCACAGGGGCGGTTCCTTCCACGGACGAAGCTTCAACGATGGCAAAGATGTGGGAATTTGACGCCTTCCTGGAAGATGGGGACGAAGACTTCGATTCCTACGTGGAAAGATTCGGGCACTACTGCACGGTAGCCAAGGTGGAAGGCGAGGAGCTTAAGAAGTCGGCGTTCATCACAGCCATCGGAAAGAAATCCTACAAGACGCTAAAAGACCTTCTTCTACCTGCGAAACCGGAAGAGAAGACGTACGCAGATTTGGTAAAGGTACTCAGCGACCACTACAAGCCGACAAGCCAAATCATAGCGGAACGCTTCAAGTTCAACCGACGGTACCAATTGGAAGGAGAGTCAGTCGCTAAGTTTGCGGTGGAGTTGAAGCACATGGCCACAAGGTGCGAGTTTGGAAGATTTCTCGACGACGCACTGCGAGACCGTTTTGTCGCAGGGCTGCGGAACCCGGCCATCCAAACAGGACTGCTCAAGAAAAAAGAACTCACATTCGACTTGGCGTGTGATTTTGCAAAGAGTGTTGAGCTGGCCGAACGAGAATCGAGGGGTTTCAGCCAACCTCAGCGTCGGACCCTAACGTGCACGCTATCAAGAAAGCCAGCGGACGGCCAGCTTCGGTAAGCGAAACGTCAAGCGCACCTAAGAAGAAATGCACTCGATGTGGCGAAGACCATGACGCAGCTTCGTGCCGTTTCCGGAGGGCAAAGTGCTATCAGTGCAAGCGGTTCGGGCACCTGGCGCGAGCATGCCGAGCGAAGCAATCGACCGATGGAGCTGTTCACAACCTGTGTGAGCAAGAAGACAACAATCCGGAACTGCAACTATACAACGTGTATCACGTGAGTCCTGAAAATCCGCCGTTTGAAGTGGAAGTCCGACTAGAAAAACAAGCGGTGAAGATGCAAGTTGATACCGGAGCGGCTGTCTCACTCATATCAGAAAACGCGTTCAAGCAGCTCGCAAAGCCTCCGCCACTCAGAAAATGCGCAGTGAGACTCAGGACGTACGGGGGAACACCACTCCCAGTTCAGGGACAAGCGGAAGTCTCGGTGGAGTTCAACGGAAAGCGCAAGGTACTTCCGATCATCGTGGCAACCGGAGGCGAACCAGCGTTATTAGGAAGAGACTGGATTGACAGCCTTGGCGTCGACTTGACGAGAATCCAGAGGGTTCAGAGAGTGCAGTCAGAACCTACACCGGAGAGCATCACGAAAAGGTACGAGAGTGTGTTTTCTTCGGGTCTGGGGCTAATAAAAGGCCACCAAGCGAAGCTCGTTCTTAAAGATGGATGTCTACCAGTGTTTTGCAAGGCACGGCCTGTGCCTTATGCCCTTCGTAAAGCGGTGGAACTTGAGTTAAACAAGTTAGTAGCTGACGGCGTTTTGGTATCCGTCACGCAGAGCGACTGGGCAACACCATTGGTGGTTGTTCCTAAACCTGACAACAAGGTCAGACTATGCGGGGATTATAAAGTGACAGTAAATCCATGCACAAAGACTGATCACTACCCTCTCCCGACTGTCGAAGACTTAATTACAGTACTAGCCGGAGGGAAGGTATTCACAGTGTTGGATCTTTCGACAGCGTACCAACAAATAGAACTGCACCCCGACTCGCGGCCTTTACTGACGGTGAACACCCATATGGGGTTATACCAGTACGTCCGAATGCCTTATGGAATTTCAAGTGCCCCTGCAGTGTTTCAGGCAATCATGGACGAACTACTGAAGGGGCTACCGGGCGTGGTCTGCTATCTCGACGACGTACTCATCACCGGGGCAACCTACCAGGAATGCCGGGATCGAGTGGAAGCAGTCCTGCAGAAGTTCATGGAGCATGGCGTACGGGTGAGAAGAGAAAAATGCACGTTTTTCGCACCATCAGTAAGGTATTTAGGCCATGTAATTGACGAAAGAGGGTGCACCCATGCGCAGAAAAGATCGAAGCGATAAAAAATGCGCCTGCACCAAAGAACAGCACTGAGCTAAAAGCCTACTTAGGAATGTTAACTTTCTACTCAAGGTTTATGCCAAACATGTCTTCGATGCTCAAGCCATTGTACGAACTAACTAAAAAAAAAAAGAAATGGCTGTGGTCTGAGCAAGCGGAAAGAGCGTTCAACGAAAGCAAGACGTTGCTGACTCAGGACAGCGTGTTGACCTTCTACGACCCGGCGAAACCGCTGGGGATTGTATGCGATGCCTCCCCGTACGGGGTAGGAGCGGTTTTGTTTCACGTGATAAACGGAGAGGAAAAGCCAATCGCGTACGCATCGCGCACCCTGAGTAAAGCTGAAAGCTCGTACGCCCACATAGAGAAGGAAGCGCTCTCGATTATCTTCGGAGTAAAACGGTTTCACAAGTACCTCTATGGAAGGGAATTCACGATTTATTCCGACCATCTTCCGCTAGCGGGCCTGCTTGGCCACACGAAGCCCATACCACAAATGGCCGCCGCGCGCATGCAACGGTGGATGCTACTGCTCGCCGCTTATCGCTACAAATGGGTATACAGAAAAGGAGCGCACGTCGCAAACGCTGACGCGCTATCGCGATTGCCGCTTCCAAATGACGCAGACAGAAGTGACTATGTGCAGTTCTTCTCAGCAGTACAAGGAATTCCTTTGTCAGCAGATAAGATTCGCACAGAAACGCGAAAAGACGCTATCTTGTCGAAAGTATTGTTTTTTGTATTGAACGGATGGCCCGCCAAATTGTCAGACGACAAGCTGGCACAATTTTTTCTGCGTAAAGATGAGCTCTCTGTAGATTGTGATTGCCTCACGTGGGGAAACAGAGTAATCATCCCTGAGTCACTGCAATCTGAAGTGTTGAACCTTTTGCACGAAGGGCACCCGGGAGCTACACGTATGAAAATGTTATCCAGAAGTCATGTTTGGTGGCCCAAGTTGGGCGAACGTATTGAAGAGACAGTAAAAAGCTGCGCAACTTGTCAGCTAACTCAGAATGCGTTCTCGTGCGCACCAACTCTATCGTGGGGCTGGCCAACCAAACGATGGCAAAGAGTTCATCTGGATTTTGCATACTTCAAGGGAGACTGGTTCTTGGTTCTTGTGGACGCACATTCAAAGTGGGTTGATGTCATGCACATGAAGACAACCACGGCCTCAGCGACTGTGGAAAAGTTGCGCACCGTGTTTGCAACTTTTGGCCTTCCGGAGAAAATTGTGACGGACAATGGTCCCCAGTTTCTGTCTAGTGAATTCACAAGTTTTCTTCAGGCAAATGCTGTGCAGCACATCAGGACGCCACCCTACCATCCGGCTTCCAATGGCGCCGCAGAACGACTTGTCCAGACAGTCAAGAGAAACCTCATCCGCCAGCTTCAAGACGAGCGGCGCACGGGGCAGTCTCGAACGGTACAACATCGACTGGACCAGTTCCTGTTTACGTATCGTAATACGCCATGTCCAACCACTGGTGAGACGCCAGCCAAACTCTTCTTGTCATGGCAGCCGCGCACACGGTTAAGCATCCTTCATCCAGACTTAGCAAAGCGAGTAGAAGCAAGTGTCAGTCAACGGCAACCCCAAGGAAAAAATTCATGGAGAGAATTTGAAGCAGGCGACAAGGTTCGAGTAAAAGGAAACAGACCAGGAGATCCGCTTTGGTTAGAAGGCACCGTTCTGCGACGTGTCAGCCTCTCGACGTATATAGTCAAGGTGCAGGGGCAGGAACGGTTCCTGCATGCAGATGACATTGCTGTTAACACAGTTCCCAACGCTCTTCCCAGGACACTCAGGTTGCCAGAGGAACCCCGGACGGCTAAGCCACCAGGCCCCAAGCCAGCTGAAGCAGAGTCTCAGCCATCATCCCCCGATCCAACAGAAGCAGGACCTCAAGAAACGGGTAGTCCTGATAGCCTGCCCATGACGCCTGCGTCTGAACGTACACCAGCTGGTATCAGCGAAACAGACGACGTTCAAGCAAGCGCTCCAGAACCACAGTTTCGGCGCAGCACACGTATCCGGAATGCACCCGAGAGATGGGGTTATGATAAAAAATAAAAGGGAAGGACTGTAGTAGCCAATAAGCGCCTAGGACGTAGTGACGTCACTGTATGCCTTATCGATATATAGTTATCGGCAAGCCAGCCGAGACAAGCAGAATAAACGTGTCAGCACGTACGACTGCTCGCCTGCCTCACTCAGTCATAACAGTATTCAGAAGGGCAATTTCTGGATATCTCGAGTAATAGTCAGTTACTAGAAGATAGTTCTTTCCTGACAGGTAGAACAGATCCATTGCTACTTTCTGCCATGGACGCTCTGGAAAGTTGGATGGCATCAAAGGTTCATGTCGGTTGGACGCTTCCTTGATGCATTCTGGACATCTGCGTACCATATTTTCGATGGCTGTTGAAAGTCCTGGCCACCATACAGAGTCTTTGGCTCGAGCTCTGCACTTGGTGATTCCTTGATGACCCTGGTGGATCTTCAGCAGAATATCAGGACGCATGGACAGCGGTATTATGAGTCTTGATCCTTTCATGAGCAGTCCATCTTGAACGGCGATCTCTGATTGATGTTGCCAATACTCTTTGCAGCTGTTAGGGACTTCTTTTCGGCTGGGCCACCCTTTTTCGCTGTACCATGCCAACTGTTTGCATGTAGAGTCCGTGGCCTGCTTATCTTTGATTTCTTGTAGCCTCCTTTCTGTCGCGGGAAGGTCAGCTGTCACCCCCTTGACATATGCAGCCACCTCTTGCTCCAGATCTCTGTCCCCAGTTTCGCTTAGAGGCTGTCGGGACAGTGTGTCCGCCGCAATTAAAGACTTTCCTGGAATATGCTTCATCACATAGGAGAATCTCATCATTCTCATCTTCATTCTTTGAAGTCTAGGTGTGATGTCAGCTAGATTTTTAGACATGAAGATTGGCACAAGCGGCTTGTGGTCGGTTTCAATTTCAATGTGAAGGCCCGTGATGAAATCTTGAAACCTTTCACATGCCCAAACTACCGCTAGGCCTTCCTTCTCCACCTGTGCGTACCTTTTCTCCGTCTCTGTGAGTGTCCGTGACGCGTACGCCACAGGTTTGTAGGACCCGTCTTTTTGAATCTGCCGAAGCACAGCCCCCAAGCCATATGATGAGGCATCGGCTGAAATCACTGTCTTCTTTTTGGGTCGAACAGCATCAGCACGGGACTCGTGGTGAGTGCGCGCTTGAGCTGATCGAAGCTTCTCTGCTGTTCCGTAGCCCAAACCCATTGGTTCTTTGAGCTCAGAAGAGAATTGAGTGGGTAGGCGATATGTGACATGTTCGGTATGAACTTCGTCAAATAATTTACCATGCCCAGAAAACTTCTCAGTTCATGAACATTTGAGGGAGGCTTCATGTCAACGATAGCCTCGATTTTGGCGCTGTCTGGTCGAATTCCTTCGCGGTCGATGATGTGACCCAGGAACTTCACTCTTTGTACGTTAAATTCGCACTTGTCCGGATTCAAAGTCATTCCTTTCGCCTGGAGACGTTCCAGAACCAGACGGAGTCTGTCATCATGCTCTTGTTGGGAGCTGGCATAAATGAGAACGTCGTCCATGTTGCATACAACACCTTCGAGACCGTTCAGAAACTGCGACATCTTCTTTTGGAAAAATTCTGGAGCCGATGATATTCCAAACGGTAGTCTCTTGAATTTGAACCTTCCGAAGGGTGTGATGAAAGTCGTTAGAGCTTGGGACTCCTCAGCAAGCTCAAATTGCCAAAACCCAGAATTGGCGTCGATCTTTGAAAAATAGCGTGCTCCTGTGAGCTGCCCGAAAACGTGTTCTCCTACAGGTAGTGGGTGAACTTCCCTTTCGACGAACTTGTTGAGGTCCGTTAGATCTACGCAAATGCGGACCTCTCCGTTGGGTTTTCTAACGATCACCATTCCAGAGCACCATTCAGTTGGCTCTTCAATTGGCTCGATTATTCCCATCTTTACCATTTCTTCGAGCTTCGTCTTGGTCTTGCCGAGAAGAGGAATGGCCACTCTTCGAGGTGTCATCATTGCGAAAGGTTCCGCGTCAGGTCTCAGTTTGATCTTGTACGGAATCTTGACGTGACCCAACCCAGAAAATAACTTCGGGTATTCTCTTTTTGGGTCGACAGTGCTGTTTCGCACGGCCCCAACTTGATCAAGGCGCTGTACGATGCCTAATTGTTCACTTGCATCTCTTGAGAGAAGTGGCTGTTCCAGGTCTTCTACGATGTAGATGTCGGTCATGAATGTTTTGTCCCTGTAGTAAAGGGTCTCGTTCATGACACCAAGAACTGTCAAGGATTTCTTACTTGGACCCTTGAGGACTTTCTTGGGATTCTGTAGGGAGACATCACTGAAGAGTTCTTTGTACATCTTCTTAGGAATCACTGTGACGTCGGCCCCCGTGTCGACTTTGAATGTTACGGAGACTTCTCGGACGTCAACCTTGACTGTCCATCGCTGTCCATCTGACGTGAACACGGTGCCAAGAAATGCCGTCTCAGACGTTGTTACCTCCCTCAGGGTGGTAGAGCTTCTGCAAACCCGTGCGTAGTGCCCCTGTCTTCTGCATTTGTTGCATGTTGCTTTTATCGCAGGGCACTTGTTCTTTTTATGTAGTTCATTGCCACATCTTGAACAGACTTTCTCGGATGTTGGTAAACTCGATCGAGAAGTTTTCTTTTCTCCATTTCTTTCCTTTTCCTCCATGTTGACTTGCATCTTTTCTGAAGATTCTGTCAACGTTTTCTTCTGGGGACTTGTGGAGAGCAACTTGCTGTTTCTTGACAGCTTCTGACTGTCGAGCCAGATTTGTAGCCTTCTCGAGTGTCAATTCCGGATCTAGTTGCATTTTCTCCGACAGTTGTTGGTTGAGGACCCCGACGACAATGCGATCTCGAATCATCTCCTCGTGTAGGACGCTGAAGTCGCAAGTCTTGGCGAGGCTATGAAGTTCTGTTATAAATTCTTCAACGCCCTCGCCTTCCCGCTGACTTCTTTTGTGGAACTTCGCTCTCTCGTAGATGACGTTTCGTCGGACTACGAAGTGTCGCTCGAAAGCTGAAAGGACTTCTTCGTACTTCTCCATCTTTGCTGGAGGCAGGTTCAACGAGAGAAGGATATCGTCTGCTTTGTCGCCCATGAGGTATATTAGAGCGTTCACCTGCTCTGGCTCAGGTTTTGTGGCAAGGCCACTGATGATCCGAAAGCGTTCGAACCGGCGCTTCCAATGGGGCCAGTCATCGGGGTTTGAGAAATCCAATTCCGCAGGAGGTTGGCACTGGAATGAGTTGGCGTTGGCCATTGCTCACCGTTCCTCTCGGGTCCTGGGTTCTTGAACTTCTGACACCATGTGTTGTTGGCTGTTAATGACACAGAGCGCTCCCGGTAGCCTCCTGTCTAAACGCCATGTTTATTCTATATCCTCGAAACCCCCCGTCGTTCTCCTCTTCTTCTTAAGCAAAGCCTTAAAGCACAGGATCCGAAAATATTGCTTCAGACGCTTTTTCCAGAGTGCAGGCCATATCCATTCAGTTTGTAGCAGTGGATTTCGAGCGATAGCCCAAACACAACATCATGATCCTGATCTATTGGCAGTGCGACAAAATAATACTCACTGGAAATTAGATATAGTTCACGTTACCACTAGCCTCATCAACTATCACTTGCAATCTATCAACCAACACACCACGCCCTTACGTACATCTGTTATTTCGGAGAACATTATTTGAGGCCCTACACCATGCTAACCATCCGCCAATCCGCTACACACAGCGGCTGGTGAATGCTCGCTATGTATAGCCCAGCATAAATGATGACGTACTATCGCGTACAATTTGAGCTGAAACAGCGCTCCGGCCTGTGCACGGTACTACTTGCGCCGCCTGTTCGCATTGCTCCCCAAACACGACGCACGCTGAGGCCGAGATCAAATTCTCACTTGCGCTCACTGCGCCGCTGTACTCTTCCGGTCGTCTGCTAGTGAAAATATTCGCCGACGAAACCACCATCACGATGCGTGTGCCGGGCAGCCCAATGTTTACGTTTTCAGCTAACATGCGTTTCAGTGCATTTCAAGAAAGCGCTGAAGAGGAAAATGCGTTGTCACGCTCGTCTCTCCTCGAAAAGCGCTGCCTGACAGAGCTGCCTTTGCCCCTAAAGGTGCCGATTTGAATGTCATCGAACACGTTTGGAGGCACATAAAGGTAGCCATGTCACTGTATCCCCTTTACCGCGCCACTGCGGACATATTGTCGGAAGTGGTGAGACGTGAATGAGAGAGACTTCGGGCCGAGACAGACTACGTGGTCGCGCTCTATGATTCCTTACCAAAGAGGATGAGAGCCGTGGTCGCGGGTTAGGGAGAATGACGCGGTATTAACATATTTCGTAAGTTTTACTGCGCCTCAGGACCCCCTGAACCGGACTTTTGTCAATTGGAACAAACCTTGCTGCTAAGGTTGCATCACTCTGTTTGACGCCCTTAATCAGCTCATACTTTTGTGTGGTGAATCTATGATCCTAATATTATTGTGTAGTGCAGTTGAACTTTCAGGCCGACTATTCATATTTTGTGTCTGACATTGTCCTCTGCGAATATTCTTTCAATGATTTTTCAAGCCATTTTTGTTGCAAATATATGACTGTTTCCAACACTTTATTAAGACTAGTAATTTGTAAATGAAGCACTCGAATCATGTCAGCAACTTGTTTTGTTGTAACAAACACATGGGCCCAGTAATAAAGAAATAATATTTTTTCAACCATTTTAACCTCTCAAGGTTACAAAACCTTCGAAGTAACATGTTATTGCAGATATCTCCTCAGTCGATAATCTCAGCTTTCTGCAACAACGAATCATATTATGCCTCTATATTACGGCTATTTTGGCCAACTAGGGGCTCTATATCGCAAAAAGGTGCGTGATATGGCACGTAATTTCAAATGGAAGGAAATCGCTATTACTACCTACAAACACTAATTAAACATTTTGAAACCGGCTGACCTGGAGAGACAAGGGCCTCCAATACTGGATTCGTCACTAGGACCGATGGGCACGCATTTTCCCGGATTCGTGTCTTTTTGAACTCCTGAGGGCAGACGCGGCGAAATGTTCGCCGCAGAGACGACGTTCGCGGAGTTTGCTCAACGGCAGCAACTTGAACTCTGGGCGATTCGCATAGCAGATCCATTTACTGGCTCTATTTGAAAAAGTAAATGGAAAAGAAGAAAAATAGCGCGCTAACTTAACGCGTTCACTTCTTTCAGTATCACGCGTACGAAGTTTCTACTCTCACCTGTCATCCGTCGATGGATACCGTTTTTTAAACAACTGTGCTCAATGAAAAGAGAAAAAAAAAGTTAATAATACCTTGGAGCCTGCCTAAATCCGGTATACAAATTTAGGCCTATAGTTTGCGATGTCCTACTTTTTGCATGCACTTAATCAAACAAAAACAACCTGCAACGCCTTTTGATGCAACTTTCAAAAAGATAATCGCAGCTGCAGTTGTAGATACCTCAACGATTTTTCTTCAGCAGTGAGCGTTTTTTACGTGGTTCTACGCAGTAGAATGAAGTAAAACAATTGCAAAATAGGGACAACTGTAATATTCTGTCCCCCTCCCTCTACCCCCCCCCCCCCCGGGCCGCCCTACCACACACACTTTAAAAAAAGCTGTGCGTCTACGTTCCCGCACAACACTCGGACAGCCAATCACCGCAACTTGCGGAGGTAGCTCAACGAATGACGATGCCGATAGATATGTACAGACCAAAAAGCGCAGTCTGTGTTGTGATCATTAAGCAATGCCAGCCTGGCGTTTTGCATTGTTTAATGTCACAACTCAGACTGCGTTTTGTTTGGGGTCTATACTATATGTTGCGTCGTCGTCATTCGCTGAGCTGCCTCCGTAAGTTGCGGTAATTGGCTCTCTGATGCTGTGCAGGAAAGTAGACTACCGGACTTTTTTAGAGTGCACACGCCCGCTGTCGCTCTCGCTGTCTCGCTAGCAGACGGCCGGAAGAGCGCAGTGGCGCAGCGAGCTCAAGTGTTAATTGATCTCGGCCTCAGGTTGCGCCGTGTGTGCGGAGCAAGGCGAAAAGTGGAGCAGGTAGTGCCATGCTGCGGCCGGAGCGCTGCTTCAGCTCATATTGTCCTTGATGGTACGTCGGTGGACCAATAATTATCTGCAGCGTCAGCGGGTCAATATCACCAGACACACAGTAACACCCCTAGTCCTTTTCTGGCTCCCTAAAACAAGGTTCGACAACATACATCTCTACCTAGTGTGACCTTTGCCTCCATGTTAAGGTTTCCGATTTCTGGTCACCTGCGTAGATAGTTATACCAGGTTGCCGGAGGCGATACCACTCAAAGACATCACGGCCGAAACAGTTGCCGATGCATTGGTAATGCACTAGATTTTTCGTCATGTGTGCCCCTCCAACATCACAACTCACATGGGACGACAATACGAGTGTGCACTATTCACAGCACTGACCCAACTCTGCTGCGCACCACATCCTCACCACAGAATATCACCCTTTCGCCAATGGTAGGGTGGAGCGTTTACACTGACAGCTCAAGGCTGCGCTCGAAGCTCAAGATGACCACACTCATTGAATTCAACATGATTTCCTGGTTCTCCTGAGTATAAGATGTGTCTTTAAGCCTGATCTTGGGTTCACACCATCCGAGCTTGTGTATGTTGCCACACCTAGGCTCCCCAGGAGCTCTTCACCCCACAGGATGATAACGTATCCTCTCCGTCAACCAACGTGAATAGATTGCGTGAGTTCTTTCAACATATCCAGCCAACTTCCGCTCGACACTCGTCTCACCGAAAGCTCTTCAGGTCTCAAGATCTAGAGGCGTGCACAAATGCCTTCGTACGCACGGATCTCATTAAAAAGAGCCTTACTCCGGCCTACGATGGACCCTTCAAGATGCTCGAACGCTCGTCAGCAAGTCTTCACAGCCGATCGAGTGAAACCTGCTTAGACCGAAGCACCTCCTGCCTTCCTTTTATCAACCACATTGATTTCAAGAAATGAGTCACCTGAAACATACCACATCCAACCTAAAAAGTTAACATGGGCCCCCATTTCGTAGCACTCAGTTTCCCCACATGCACGAATCTCATGGACACACCCTTAACATTCAAGGTATGATTCTGCTACAATCAATTATCTGCGAGACCAAAACGGTTTCTTACCACACTAACTCCAACACCGCTGCTCCTAAATATACGTAAGACTCCGCCGCGACAGACATTATTGTTGTTGTTTTTCTCCCTTTCCTCTCCCTCTCAATTCGTATCCTGTTTTAGCCTCAATTACCAGAACACTAGGGGGACCACTGTGGTGACATAGGCCGAGGCGACCCCAACAGCAAGCCAGGCCTGAACAGCAGACCACGCGCCAGACCAAAAAGGCGAGAGAAGAAGAGCAAGCGAGACTGGACCGATGAGGTGCTTCGAAGACAGTCGTTTTTGGAATCTGTCCCGTTGAACATTTTAGCTCCGACCGATGCATAATCCGACACTGGCAGCACAAAAACATATTCGGGAAAAAATGTTGCACACATTCAACTGACGTCTCGTCGTCAGTGAGGAGCAGGTTTTGCCGAAGCGTCCAACAAACAGCACAAGACATTTCACGGACTCCAGCGAAGAAACGGCCACTACCGAAAAATTGACTGTGGACATATTCCGGCCGTTTACAATCAAAACGCACGGCCGCGTCTGCAATGCACGAAAGCAAGAGAACACTGAAGAGCGCATTTCGGAAACTGCACCTACGTGGCCAGCCTATTTCTGTAACTTGGCAAACGGTGCAAACAACAACCCAAGAGTATTCGATCAACTCGACAGAGAAAGTCACGTGACCAATTTTCCTTCAAGCGATTTTGTGTTACACGTCCTACAGAGTGAGGTCACGTGTTTCGCTCCACCCTTCTGATTTGCTTAAGGGGGATGCGAACGCTATTTGTTTGTAGCCCTTTTCCTCATAGATGGCGCAGATTTTTTCGGAACAAACGAGTTGCATGCTCGCAGCTGCACATGCATGTCGGGCGCTAGAGGTGGGCTCGAACCACGGGCTGTTCGCCGCCGATCTCGAGCTGTACTTCGTTTCACCTTATGTTGTACCGCAGCGAAGGCTAGAATCGCGAGCTCATGGCGTTATGAGCTACTCTTAACGCACGAGAGCTTGTGCCGCGGAGATGTGCCCTAGAGCAAGGAGCTCGCGCTTGTAGCCTTTGCTGCGGTACATCATAAGGTGAAACAGACTATAGAGCGTCGCTCTTCGTCCGCAGCTGCCGGAAGCGGCCAACAGGCGGTGTGAGATACGAGCCAGTACATACGTAGATCATAGTGACTTACAAAACTTAGAATAAGCTCTGCTTTCGGAATGAATTCGAAGTTCCAACCACGTTCGAAATTATCGAAAGCACAGGGAGCAGCGTTGCGGCTGTTTGGACCACCACATTTGGCACGCAAGCGTTGTGTTGCGAAAAAAAAAGTTTATCTTCAGAGCTCAATTCAAAGCTAGAACAACAAAACAGAAATAGAGTGGCAGCTTTGCACTTCCTATGTCCTATATCAGCCTGCTCTTTGTCTGAATATTGTTTTGCCAACCCGCTCCGAGGATGTGTGGACTAAAGCCCATCTATCCTGGGAAAAGTTGCGCCCTTCATTTTTTGTGGAAATGCTTGAGACACGTGCCGCGCGTCACTTCTGGGAAGAACTAAATCCACTAAATGAACTGCGCTTAGATTATCGGCACTCTGTTTCCCAACACTGTTGTGGGCGCCGCCATTTTGGTGAAGAAGAAGAAGAAAATGAGGTGTTTAATGGCACAGCGGCAGCTAAGGCCATAGTGTGCCAAACACAGGGTAAGTTAAAGGCAATTACTGAAAAGACCTATAGTAGGTAGTTCCATTAAAAACTATGGGGAATGAATGTTTAAAAACTTTACAAGATACAGGCCTATTAAGGCCTCCAGAAATTTTTAACCGATGCTTCGCTAGCCAGAGGCACTCTAAAGGAATTTCATCACACTAGGAAGTTTGGGAGATTGTGCCGACGATACATGATCGCCGGCTCTCTGCCACCGCTAATCTTCAGGCAAATGTAATAGAAATGAAAACAAACTAAAATTCATAGCCGATGTAGGATGCCAATGCTATCTAAAAACTTAAAAACTTGACGGTGCGGCACAAGAGGTTCGTCACCCAATAATAATGCCGGGTGGAACGGGACGTGATTGCGGAAAAAGGTAGAGAAAAAAGTGGTGCGTTCGTGATGGTACTTAGGACATGTGATAAGAATATGCATGACACTCAATGACTCGTTACAGTGTTCACATTTCGGAGCCGCCTCTGCCCGTAGGAGGTACCCATGCGTGAGATGGGTGTGTCCCAATCTCAGACGACAGAGCACCACCTCAAAGAAGCGCTCCCTGTGTCGGCAACTTGCCCATTCCCGCAGGGTAGGTTTCACGCAATGAAGCTTGTTGTGTATTTCCGTGTCCCATTCTAACTGCCAGTTTTTCTGGATTGCTCTTTTGAGACTGTGTTTGTAGTCAGTGTATGGAATGTACTTGACATCCACTTGCCTCTCAATGCACGTACTGGCAGCTCTATCAGCATCCTCATTTCCCTGAATACCGACATGACTAGGAACCCAACAGAAATTGATGTGTAGGTGTGATTTTGCTGCAGTGTGCACAATGCTCCGGAGCCTAGTAACGAAGGTATTCTTCGGTATTTCCAAAGGAAGCAAGCGCCTTTAATGCGCTGAGAGAGTCAGAGTAGATAACAGAATACTGGATAGAGTTTTCTATAATGAATTCAACAGCTAAAATTAAAGCATATAATTCTGCAGTAAAGATTGAGGCTCTGGCATCAAGACGCCTAACAACCTTCCATGTCTCGCTTATAACAGCACAACCAACAACAGAATCACTCTTAGTACCATCTGTGAAGAAGCTCCTACAGTTGCTGTACGTATAAGCAACCTGCAAAAACTCCTGCTGCAGGGCAGCAACAGGAGTTTGCCGCTTATTATATTTAATCAGAGTAAAATTGATTATGGGTGCTGTGCACTCCCAAGGAGCTATTGCCAGTGGAAGTTGGGCAACTAGGCTGAAACTGTCAAGATTGTACGCCTGTGAACATGCTTTAATTCTCTGCGTAAAAGGGGGTACGACAGATGGCTTGTTCTGGAATGTGGTTTCATAGCGAGAATCCTGAATTGATTCCTGGATTGGGTGAGAAGGGATAGAGCGAATTCTTAATACATACTGGAACCCTAAATAAAATCGTCTCTTTTCAAGTGAATATTCATTACTCTCAGCATATAGGCTAGGAATAGGGGACGTCCGAAAAGCACCAGTGGAAAGCCTCAGGCCTTGATGGTGGATCGGGTTCAACACCTGAAGGGTAGATTGACGTGCGGATCCATACACTACGCATCCATAATCTAATTTTGAACGAACCAAGCAGCGATAGAGACGAAGGAGGCACTCCCGATCGCTACCCCAAGACTTGTGTGAAAGCACCTTTAGGAGGTTCATTGACCTTGAGCACTTCTGTTTCAGGTAAAGTACATGACTACGGAAATTCAACTTTTTATCAAATATCACTCCTAGAAACTTGTGTTCATTACGAACAGGAATTGCCTGCCCCCTTAAGGTCAGACTAGGCTCTAGGATCATGCCCCTACGTAATGAAAAGTTGACACACACTGACTTCTCTGGTGAAAAACTGAACCCATTGGCATCAGCCCACCTCATCAGACTATTAATTCCCAGCTGAAGTTGTCTCTCGCAGACTGAAATGTTACACGAACAGCAAGAGATCTGCAAGTCGTCCACGTAAAGAGAATAGGAAAGTGATTGTGGGATAGACTTTGCAATAGAGTTCATTTTTATTAAAAATAGTGTTACGCTAAGGACACCACCTTGTGGAACTCCATTCTCTTGGACAAAACTACGAGAGAAGGTTGTACCAAGCTTGACATGAAAGTATCTGTCTTCCAAGAAGCTTTTGATAAGTGAGAGCATTCGGCCACGAATTCCATACGAGACAAGATCGTTCAAGATTCCATACCTCCATGTTGTGTCGTAAGCCTTCTCTATATCAAAAAAGACAGAAACACAATGCTGTCTATTAACAAAAGCCTCACGAATAGTTTTCTCGAGTCTGACTAGGTGATCCACCGTTGATCTGTGGGCACGGAAACCGCACTGAAACTTATCGAGGAGATTATTTTCCTCTAGAAAATAGACCAATCTTGAGTTTACCATCCGTTCAAAGGTTTTCCCCAAGGAACTGGTGAGGGCTATGGGCCGGTAACTTGAGGGTAATGATGGATCTTTTCCTTGCTTGAGGAGCGGGATAACCTCGGCTCTTTTCCAGGAGTCTGGGAAGACACCTTCTCGCCAGATTTGGTTAAAAAAGTTTAAAAGCGCTTGCAGGGTATTGGAATGCAAATGCTTGAGCATACAGTAGTGAATCCGGTCTGGTCCTGGGGAGGTATTTTTACTTTTATTTAAAGCTGCCTGTAACTCTCGAAAAGTAAATGGTCTATTATAGGGTTCTCGTAGTCCTCCAGAGCATATTTATTCTCTTCTTCTCTATAACACTTTTATGCTTTAAAAATGCAGCCGAGTAATGCGATGAACCCGATACAGATGCAAAGTGCTCTCCTAGGATATTGGCCTGCTGCTCAAGACTAGGCAGTACACCACCTGGCAGAACAAAAAGCGGTATAGAGAAGGCTCGATAATCCCCATTAATCTTATGCACTTTTTCCCAGACAACTTTTACACTGGTGTGACTATTAACGGAGGAGGTGTATTTCTTCCATGTCGTCTTTTTGGATTGACGACGAACATATCGAGCCTTCGCCCGAGCCTGTTTGAAGGCTAAGACATTTGGAGGCGTCGGGTACCGGCGTAGCACATCCCATGAACAATTTTGTTTTTTCCGAGTCTCACTGCACTCTTTAGTCCACCAAGGTTTCGGCTTAACAGGAAGGCGTGTAGAAGACTGCGGAATAGCTTTATGAGCTGCCTCAACTATAGACGTCAGTAAGGAATTTGCAGGCATCATTCACATCCAAGCCAACTAAGGTTTCAGGGTTTACCTCAGATAAACTTTCAAACATGGCCCAGTCTGCCTGGTCTACTTTCCAGCGTGGCGAACGTGTCATGAGAGAGGATGAAGGAGCAGTGCACTTTAAAATAATGGGAAAATGGTCGCTACCATATGGGTTAGGATCCACATGCCATGAAAAGTTAGGAAAAAGTGTGGCAGTCCCGATGGAAAGATCAATGCATGATGAAGAAAGGTGTTGACAGCTAAAAAAGGTAGGCTCACCAGTATTAAAAAGACAAAGTGTTCGCGAGAATAAGACAGTCTCAATAATTTTCCCTCGGATGTCACGACGTGTGCTCCCCCATAGAGGGTTGTGACAATTAAAATCGCCCATCAAAAGGAATGGCTCAGGAAGCTGGTCTAAAAACGAATTAAAATCTGAGGATTTCAAAGTAAAGGATGGTGGTAAGTACAAAGAGCACACTGTCAGAGCTTTGTGAAGCATAAACCGTACAGCCACTGCTTCCAGTGAGGTAGACAGTGGAACCTGTACACAGGGCACTTCTCTCGGGAGAACCACCGCAACTCCTCCAGAAGAACTGACAGAGCACGGACGATCCTTCCGGAATACCTGGTACCGTCTGAGGAAGTTGGTATGGCTGGGGTTTAAATGAGTTTCCTGCAAGCAAAGCACACGTGGCTTGTGTTCCTCCAGCAAAAACTCCACATCATCCAGGTTACTTAGGAGCCCTCGACAGTTCCATTGCATTAGCACTGAAACCATTATAAAGATATTAAATTATGAGCACACGGGTGAAGAGTGAAAGAAATGTAATCACTTCGGAGGGATCACAGGTTTTTTAGTTTTTTGTTTGGTCTTCGGATCCTGCCACTCCATCTCCTCCTGGTCAGACCCAGGGGTAGATGGGGAGGTGGACAGGGCAGGAGCCCCGCTCTCCTGAGCTCCGCAAGCAGGCTTGCCTGCCGGCCTGGGAGAGTCGGAGCTGCGAGATCCTAACCTGCGGCCGCGACCAGAACCTGACGGGAGGGTGGCAGATGTACTTGGGAGGGATTCAACCCCGTCCATCTGCTCCGCCTCCTTTTGTGTTACAGAAGCTGCATGAGGACCATGCAGCTCCTTGGTTGCTGGCGGTCTCTCCAGAGAGTGAGGCCGAGGGCCTCGCTTTTTCTCCCTGGTAGGAGACCGCGCGGACTGTACAGGCGCAGCAGGCGCTGGCCTGTCTTGGGACGTGGGAGCAGCTGGCGAACCCTCTCCGCGAAGAGAGGGAGCCCGCTGCCCCTGGGTAGGCTTTGGGGTCCTGAGGGCGGCAGCCAGGTCTTCGAGCAAGACCTGGGTTGCCCTCGACTCCATACGTGGCGCAGGACCCCGGCGCGCCACGTCGGCATACGAGCCTTGTGCAAGGAATGACCAGCGTTTCTTGGCCTCAAGGTATGTAATGTTTTCTTTAGCCTTCAAACTCAAGATCTCCTTCTCCTGCTTCCATAGGGGACAAACACGAGAGTACGCTGCATGGGTGCCCTTGCAGTTGGAGCAACACACAGTGTTTTCACAGATGTCTGCGACATGTTCGTTGCTGCCACACTTGGCGCAGATCTCTCTTCCACGGCAGCTCCTGGACCCATGCCCGAACCGTTGGCACCTGAAACACCTTTGGGGGTTTGGCACATAAGGACGGACACGGCAGTTCAGATAGCCTGCCTTCACTGTCGCTGGGAGACTATGCCGTTCGAAAGAAAGAATAAGATGTTTTGAGGGTATCTCCTGACCCTCGCGGCGAAGTATAATCCGCTTTACTGCAGTGACACCCGAGTTTTGTAGGCCTTCAAGGATCTCATCCTCGCTTACACCTAGGAGGTCTTCTTCAGAGATGACACCACGCACAGTGTTCAACGTCCTGTGCGGCGTTACCGTGACGGAGGTCTCGACGATGCTTTTCATCTTCTGAATGGCCACACTTTGCGCTTGTGTGGTGACCTCAACAAGAAGGTCCCCAGAATGCAGCTTTTTTGCTTGGTAGGAGTGTCCGATCAAGTGCTCAAGAACTTTGGCAACAATGAACGGAGACAACTTGGCGGCAGGGCGTTGATCGTCTTCAGAGTGAACTACAAAAAACTTTACAAAGTGTTCTGTTTCTGGTGCTTTGGCGATGACTTGTTCCGGACAGGGCCGTTTGGATGCCTGCCTGGAACCGGGTTTAGAGAGAGGAGCCATAAGAGGCGGAAAGTCTTCAGAACCTGTGGTGTGCCGCCCACCACGGAGCCCAACAAGGGAATAGTTAACGGACCATAACAAAAAGGGCTTTGCTGGAACCGTTAAACTATTAGCACTGCCCAGGTACTATAACCAAGTGTGGTTTAGGACAAGGGGTCTGTCGCCACCCAAGGTTAGCCCTTGCCGCCAAAGGAGTTGAAAAAGGAAAGAAGAGAAATGAGAAGAGTGAAAAGAAGGAGAAGACAAGAGTGAAAGAAGGGAGGGGATAGTAGAAGTGGCGACTAGACTGAATCATCCTGGTCGGGCCAAGCCAGGACACCCGTCTACGGGAAGCGGGGGCCGAAGTGGTGTATTGCCTCGCCCGGGGGCCCCGAAGGGTCCAAACCTACCCCGGGCTCGGCTCAACCACCAGGATGCCCTTTTCCCCGGACACGGGAAAGCCACGCACAGCCAGACGTGGGCGGGCGAACCCGCATGGCTCGGGGTCCGTGGAGACGCCACTCTCCAAACACCTGCTTTCACAGGTGCCCCCTGCGGAGGCCATTTTGAGTGCTATACGCAGAGCAGACACGACTGTCGATCGTTATGATTCTTAAATGCGACTTCCTCAGCATTAGATTCGGTATAAGAGAGCTCATATAATATTGCTTTGCTCTCTCGCGAACTGTTTAAACATTTCTGGAGGAACAAAAAAAAAACGTTTCCTGCGATTTCAGATAAATCTTATGATAACTGGCAACCAAGATTTTAAGCTGCAATATGAACAAGTTTCTTTAGTTTGAAGCGTAGCTTATTTAGTTGCACTAGGAAGAACAT
>JAZHYW010057146.1:0-47383 GCA_037355805.1 Ixodes ricinus | reverse complement strand
TCATTTTTGCATTTAAAAAAAAACATTTATTGACATTGTAAAACTAAATGTACACTTTGCGAACACTGTTGGTGTAAACAAGCCATCGCCGGGTTTTCTCAGTTTTTTTCTTTCAGTATCGAAGGTCTATCATCCAAACTAATTTGACGCTTGTGTTTACACAGCGTTAAGGCCGGTCTGCCTTTGAGGTGCGGCAACACTAGTTTACGCTTGTAGATGAGCAATTTAGCTTCAGTACAGTACCACTGCTAGCCTGGGTTCTTTAGCGTGCACCATGCAGAAGCGAGCACACGCATCACGCATGTCAGTACGATAGCTCATCTTTCAGACCAAAAGGGGAAGGATAGTGATTGAGCCCAGGATTCCTGGGTTCTGTGGCACAAGCTTTTTGCCGTCTCGTGCTCCGAGCTGCAGTGCTCTAACACACTCGGCCAACCGATCCCCCTCAAAACTACTACTATAGCGGTAGAAGGTGCTCAGGCTGCAGTACTAACCAAAGTGACAATAGGTTTTGATGCCCTCCATTACCTTTTCGAAGTAAAATGCAAAATAACGTGGAAGCTCATGTTGTGTGTTAACAGTGTCATGTGATGCCTTGTTTATGAATTTTGGACATTGGTCATTCTTTCAGATCCTCCTTGGATCAAGCACAA
Organism: Ixodes ricinus; assembly: GCA_037355805.1. NCBI lineage: Eukaryota > Metazoa > Arthropoda > Arachnida > Ixodida > Ixodidae > Ixodes > Ixodes ricinus. The sequence continues at coordinate 46,730 of JAZHYW010057146.1, read as the reverse complement.
CGATCGGTCATCAAAAATCTGAACAACTCTATCAAGAAGTGAGTGTGCATGCCATCATATTTTATATACAAGTTCATTTTCACATACGTCCCAGGGTAGCTTTACCACTTTGCCACATGTCGCGGGGTATCATCATACTCGCTCAACCTTTCCCGTCAGTCAGAGACAGATAGACAAAGCCAACATACAAAGAAGTTGATGGTGGAGGCAGATTTGTAGAGACCACAGGGGGTGATTATCTAAGCGAACGCGAGAGCATTTATCGTAGCACACATCGGGAAGGAGAAGCCCCGCTAAATTTAGCGGGGAACCTGAACTGGTGCATAGGTCATGTGGACGTAAATTTCTAGCTCAATTTAGCGTGGAAACTAAATTAATGCATAGGTTACCTGACAAAAAAATTTTCCGCTAAATTTAGCAGGGAAATTGAATTGGTGCCTAGGTCACATGACGTACTGAAATTTCGGATAAATTTAGCAGGGAAACTGGATTGTTGCGTAGGTTACGTGACATAAATTTTCTGTTAAATTTAGTGGGAAAATTTAATTGATGCATATGTCAGTGATGTAAATTTTCCGTTAGGGGGATTGTCCGGTTGAAACCGGAAGTACTTAAGTTTTGGCGCCGTTACGTCGAGGGTGCCTTCATATAGACAAAGGTTATTTTTATTTTGATATATGATCTCCCCTTATTAATTAAACCTTCCAAGAGCGTACGAACGAAACTGCACCCCGAATTTCGCCAGTGTCAATGGCTGACATCTGTAGTTGCTGCGTGACGTCACAAAACGCAAAGGTTTGTCGGACGGTCGGGATAACAAGCATTGGTCGACGGATGTCTTGTATTTTGTTTCGAATTACATAGTCTCTAGGCTGTACTCTACTGAAATACGTTTCTTTTAATGCAGTTCTTTAGTGTGTGCAAAATAAAGTCAAGCCTTTTCAGCAGGATATCACTCAAAAACAGTCATAAGCTTCGAGCAAACGTGATGCCGTTTCGCGCAAACACAACTGCGACGGCCACTCTTGCAAAACAAAAGATGCAGATTTTTTTTTTTTTGCCTCTGAAGCGACATTTAGGTACACGAAGCGGCATCTTGGTGCACATATCGGCGGATCTGCTGGATCGGTGATGAGGCTACTGGTCGTTCCCTCGGAGGCGATTTCCGCGGGTCGAAGGCAAACGGCGAATCGTTCAAATGCATGTCGTCACTTGACTTGGAAGAGCTTGGTGATTCATAGCCACGCTTCATTTTTTTTCTTGCGGTTCAAACAGAATTGGGCTGCACGCGTTCTAAACACAACTTTTAGCACCGTTCCAAATGGCTTAGCTGTTGGTTTCGGTTTCGCCGCATAATCAAACTGATTGATCCGATTTGGGTGAGGAGTGGGTGGACGTAGTTGAATATCGTTGGCACAGCATCACATTTCAGCTTACGAGGCTCCTGTCCGCTTAGAGCTCAGCTCGGTAGCTCTCTTCTGTGAGATCTCAATCTTGACGGGAACCCAGTCCCTACGCACGTCAACGATCCATCTTGCTCGTCACTGCACGTCTCACGGAAAAGTATGGAACGTCACGTCTTGGCTCGCATGTGCTGCCCGGTGGTTGTGGCACCCAACCGCGCAACAAAAACCCCACTTATCCATGACACAAAGTCGAGGGTCGAGCGCAACAACGAAAAACGAAGCACGCTGCGGCGTTCACTCCCAGGTTGCTCGCAGGCAAACGACGAGACGGGAATGCTCGCTCTGCGTTGTAGTGACGTCAGAGCTTCAGTGTTGCCAACGAAAGCTGCGTTCACGCTAGGAAGCGATGGGAGCACTATAAATTCAATCACTCATTCAGAGGGGCATATAAAACTCAGATTTTGCGCGTCACGATGGGTCTCGAGGCAATAACAATGATATTCAATTGTTTTCTCGAATACAAAATTTGACCGGACAATCCCTTTAAATTTAGCGGGGAAGCTGAATTGGTGCATAGATCACGTGACATTAATGTTCTGCTAGAAATTGAATTGGTACATCTGTCATCTGACGTAAATGTTTTGCTAAATTTAGCGGGGAAATTGAATTGGTGCATAGATCATGTGACGTAAATTTTTCGCTAAATCTAGCATGGATACTGAATTGGTGCATGGGTCACGTGACATAAATTTTCCGCTAAATTTAGAGGGGGAAAAAGTGTTTGATGCCAAAATATACATCAGTGAAAAACTTAGGTAGTAACTTCATAATGCTATCACATTAAAAAGAAGAAGAAGATACACGCAATATTACACAAATAAGATATACTTTGTACTGTATAACGCTTGCATTATATGCAAGGTATGTTGAAGTCACGGGTCCGGCGTGTGATACCATGACTGCACTGTTTGCAAACCACTTTTACAAGCTGGACACAATGGTTCTGAGTAGGGCTGGGCATACGATTAAAATTTTTAACCCGATTAATCACCACCTTTTAGTCGATTAATGAATCGATTAGTCGGTCTCATTCATTTTCATGCATTGTAATTCTAAAAAGTCATTTTTTTAAATTATGTGATAAACGGCGCAATATAGAATTTCGATTGTGAGTCAGCCTCGATGTGTAGTTGAAAATAGTTCGAGGACACTCACACTCGCATATTTTTACTTCAGCTGCATGAGGCAAAAGGGTTCAATGATATTGTCACTGATGGGAAAGGGTGTGACTAGTGTAAGCTGAAAATAAAGGTTTAATCGGAGTACTGTCAAGACCTGTTATAACGAGGTCAACGGGAATCGTAAAATCACTTCGCTTATATCCGCTGTTTCGTTATAACCGACTTTGGTTATAACGAAGTGTGGAAGGGAATGGGAAATCGTGATCGCTTCAGCTGTAGCCGTTATTTCGTTATAACCGACTTCGTCATAACCGGTCTTGACAGTACTTGTGCCAGAAAACAAAACAAAGAACGAGTGTCGAGTGTCCAGACAGCAGAAAAGTGGGGGCGATTTGGCGAGAACAAGAGTAACTTGGCAAGGTCCCGCGCTGCTCCTTATCTAGTGTGAGTCAGCATCCTGCAAAATTCTGCCCAGAAGGTTTGTGGGTTTGGATGTGAATGAACAGGCACTTTCGAGGACAAGAAAGTAGAATGAAATGGTAAAAGTTATAAAAGTTACGTCCTGAGCAAGAATAAACACACAAATCTTCAAAAAGTTTGTGACCTAGCGTTGCTTGCTCGGCCCTGCGCTCGGCAATATTCTCCGGCAAAAGCGACCTCCTTTGATTGTTCACACTAGCCTCTGCTGTGCTAAGTGGACACTCGAATGGTGTTGAAGTGATCGTGACTTGTGAAACATTCTGCACTTGTCTGGAGTTACAAATCTCGCCCTCTGCAATTTACATTAGGTTAAAGTTTACCCAAAGTTTGCCGTTCATACAGGTGTACTCGTCCACGTCTGCGTGGTAAAAGCGTCTAATTTTGACTTTCTTTTGGTTCTTCAAAATTTACCGATTAACCGGTTAAAAATATTAATTGCCATTAAAGCATTGATTGATTAATCGGTTAGTTAATTGATCAATTGCCCAGCCCTAGTTCTGAGTTATGTCCATTAAAGTCCCTGTTAAAGAAATTCATACATTTCCCTTATTTTCGTGGATAGACACTCGAAAATATTTTATTTATTTATTTGTTTGCTTTCAATGCTACTAAACCTATTTGGGATTGTTGTGGGGCGGCACAGAATGAACACAATACAAAATGATAAAAGATATGCTACTGTGGCGAGTCGGAGGGAACAGTGTTTCGCCGCGTCTCAGGGGTACGTGCGTATATCGAGACAAGCGTACGCCGCCGTACTTGGAAGTGATGTGGTGCATCTGCGCATATGCCGCTCTCGGCTCAAGGGTTGGTATTGGGTTACAGGAGACGGGCGGGCGCTCCACGTTCGGGGAAAAAAATAAAGTTAGTTCTGAAAGTATGCTGGACGTGGTCGGAGTGCTCTCTTAACCTGGGCTCGGAGCTCATTATCAAGACGATGACTTTAGTTCGTCACAGCTACGTATATGGTACAATATCTGCACATAAGCATATGTTTGAAAGCCTCATGCATGGACTTGAGCATAAAGGCGTCGGAAGTGTTTGAGGAAGTAGTATTTCTTTCCCGCAAGTCCATTGTTTTCCGAATTCCTGGTGGGAGAGTTTTTGGTATGAAGACGGTAGCATGGCATGAGTGATTGCAAACATGTTTTTGAGCAACAAAGCTAGATCTTGTTTGGCTTCCTTGAGCTACGGTGACCTAGATTGAGTTCCTAATACATTGGTTTTGTGTCCATTGCAGCTTATTTATTGCACCCAAGCTTGTACAAAGAAGCTTCTCTCCTCCCCTTCTTAATGGTGCCCTTTGTTTCCTCAAGTTTCCTATTGAGGAACCCTCGAACAGGTCTTCGACAAGGGTGGCACTTGTTCCTCGGAAAGTGGTAGATTGCTTGCTAGAAATATTTAAAATGTCTAGACTAGAAGGGGGCACCTTCCCTAATCTCCCGTTTTTGTTCCATTGCCACTGATTGATCACCTTGAGTATCAGGCTGTACAAAGCCGGATGCTCCAGGTGTTCTTAGCTAAACAGACTTGAAGCTTTAAAGAACCCCTGAAAAGAAAAAAAAAAGTGTTTTTAAACAGCCTGGTTGGAATTTGCATATCAAAATAAAAATTTTATGTGAAAAAAAAAAACAATTTTTAGAGCAATATTGATGGCGAGAGATCTATTTGAAATTCTGCGCTCAAAGTTCATACGTAATGACCATCTTGGTCATGAAGGCTAAGCGATCCACCTCTCCTCTACGTGCCCGAAATACCGAGAGAGAAAACAAGTGGAAAGGAGGGTAGTGACTGCCAGCTAAATCACTTCTCAAGCCATCAATATTGCACTGAACAATATTTTTTTTTTCCCGAAAAATTATTTTTTTGACACGCGTGTCCCAAGTAAATTGTTAAAAAAAAAAAACAAATTTTTTTTTTTTTTTAGAGGCTTCTTAAGTTGGTATTTATCTACAAGAGTGTGTCTGAATTAAACCATTCTCCAATGTCTGACCCATGTTCCACATTCAGCTTCACCTTAAAGTTGGCAACGAAAAACTCTGTGAGGCCATCTATTTCGATCAGTGCTGGTGACGCGCAGTGATGTGATTGCTGCATCATTTGCGCCAAAGCGCTTACCTTGCTACGTCCTGCTACATTTGCCAAAATGTAAAGATTTTGTGCCAATGTCGTGCCAAAGCTTAATTTCACTTTACTGATACCCAAAATTTATTAGCCCAGGCTTCACTGGCTGTAATGACCTTCAAAGGAATATTTTACCAGTTGTTTGCATTTATTAAAATACACCGCCTGGAATCTCTGTCCCATTATAACAGCCGCAATGTCCTGCCAGTCTGAGGAGGCCAAATGCATGAAAAGAGGGCTAACCTTTTTTAGGATAGCATAAGTGGAAGCGACGGCTACTCTTTCGTAGACAAATCTTTCGCATCAAAACGATACCTCAGCTTTTTCGTTGGACTGCCTCGAGGTGTGTGTTGCACCTCTCGTTGAAGCTCGCCCTGCTTGATTTGCCATGTTGAAAGGCTTTTTCTTCTTTGTTGATCTTAATTCACATGCTGCAAATCGTCATAATGAAGTAAAAATTGTTCCCGAATTCCCACGCAATTTACGTGCGTGTGCAGCTGTGTCGGCGGATTGTTTTGGGGCAAACCGTTCGCCTCGAAACGACTCACTCAAGCTCTTAATGGTCCTTCATCAGTTGGTATTTTGTTGCCATGCCTGGTTTTGCTACGTGCAACTGAACAGCTAGTTTCGTGTTTGAGAGAATCAAACCTGCCGTGTAATTAATGCTAATGAAAGGTTACTGTCTTTTTGTTAGGCACGCCAACAGGTGAATTTTCCCATAATATTCGCACCAGTATGAATGAAAACAGAAACGGGTGCTTATGCTCCTAAAGGTTCTTTTTGCTGCCTCAAAATGGACTTTTGGTTGTTTCGAAAAGGTGCTCCGAAATGACTTGAACCAGTCGCATCACTGAACGTGCCACATGACTTCATGTTCTGACATGCAAAAAGCAGCATTGGAAATGCCCAACATGTTTTAATGCAAAATTACAGGAGGACACTTAAATGCGGTAACTGTTTAGGGTGGTTGGTGTTCTTAGTTTGTGGTGGTGCATAGGGCACGATGACCTTTAGTCTTTCAGTGCCTGGGTTGGGTGGTGCCCTTAGTTAAGGTGGTGCCTAGGACAGGGGTTTGTATGGAAACAGATTATGTCACACCATTGTCTCTTTGTGACACTGCGTGCACTTCCCTTCAGCACTACCAGATACTAAGCCTTGCACTGAATTTTCTGGGTCACCAAGAGAGGGAAGTGCCCTTCCCTGCCGTTGTTCAACCTTGTTCTGCATGTTCTTTCTACACCACTTGTTTCTGCTGCTCTCTTTTTTGCCCTTTTACCCCTCCCCACACCATGCGCTTTTTCACACCACCTGCTTCTGCTCCTCCCTTTCTTGCATGCTAAGTCCATAACTCAGTCAGGAGGGCAATCGGCTTACACACATGTGACCGTAGTTAAATACCTTGCACTGGTTGCCTTTTTTTCTTTTTTTCAAGATCGTTTAGCATTTAGGATTGATCAACCTACAGATTTTCGTGCTTACACGGCCCTTGAGGTTGGTTGGCCCTATACAGCTACTGCTTTCAAAAGGAAACCGAAAATGAAAGGGTGCGAGACACTGGCAGAAGCGGAAGCAAATTATACCGCTTCAGCTTGGGTCCAGATGCAGTGGATGCTGCAAGCGCGAGCTCCGGGCTTTAAGCGTCCCTGCCAAGCACGCGCGCTCGTGCAGTGCAAGCACTGTTCAGGGCCACAGGCTCGCGCTCGTAGCCATTGGCTGCGTCTGGACTGAAGCTGAAACGCAGTATAGGTATCTGTGATTATACAGTCTGCCTTTGAGGTGACGTGACATTGGTCTACGCTGTAGATGAGAAACTTGGCCAGTGCAGTACGACTGTTAGCCCGGGGTCTTCAACGTGCATCGCGCACTGGTGATCCACGACCGCATGCCTGTACGACGCTCATTTAGATAGAAACGGTCAGGGGTGGGGATTGAACTTAGGATCCCTGGGTTCTGCAGCGTGAGCTTTCGCTCCGCCCGCTCTGAGGTAACACACTCGGCCACCAATCCCTCTGGGTGCGAGACCCAAATTCGTGAAGGGCACAACATTCAATACTTAAACGCGTCGACCGTAAGAGAGATGATGTGGGCACGAGAAGCGTCTTTGGCCAACCCGCATCGTGTGCCTTGCAGTGACATCCGGCAGAGCAAGGAGACGCGGCGGCACTTTGAGAAGATGAGCGACGACCTGGACAATGCGCTGTTCCGGAACTCCTGCGGTGCCGCGCAGCAAGCCCGTGGAGTGCGAGGACGCCCACAACGTCCTCATCGCCACCCGGTCCTGCTTCCAGCACCGCTCTGGACTACGTCCACCAGGTAGAGAATTGCCCCACCCTGTCCGAACCCCGTTGGCCCTCTCGGCGCCACAGTGAATCAAGTTTCTTTGTGTGTCCAGGCATATAGTTAACGCATTAATACCGGGGTGTCTACCAGCCTGGAAAACCTGCAGAAGTTGGAATTGTTGGAGAATTTCAAAGCATTTGTAAAAGTCAGAGAAATCGCCGGAAAACTGGTAAAGTCGGTTATCTTGAATGGCTCCAAAATTTATTGTAATTCATTAAAAGAAATGGGAAAATACATACTCAAAAGTACCTTTGCTAACTAATTGCTTGGTGTTCTTGGGGATTCTAGAATAAGCTACTTAAAAGCACAGGGTAAGGCAAAATGATAAAAAAAAAGATTTTAGTTTTTTTTTTGCAATTTAACAAGTTTAGTTCTTTCTGCACATTTTCCATTGTCACAGTGTTTCTTAGAAAGTTATATTTCGGGGCTGAAAATCACTTCTTCCGAAAGCAAGTAGCAGGTGACCACGCCTCCTTTTGGGATACGGCTCTCTGTTTATCAATTAATTTTCCCACAAAACAAATTCAACACCAGACCTAAAAGCTTGTCCAGTTACAGATAATCTTAAAAAAAATTAGCTAACAACTATTGCATAGCTTTTTTTCAACTAAGACAACCCTGAAGAGCGCTGTACACGTTTTTTCCAGGTGTGTACTATGTGTACTTTCAAGTGTTTGTGTTTTTGTAATCGACAAAATGGCGGCATTGGATGCTGTTCTTTCATTCAATGGTGGTAGCAATGCACAAGCCAATGTTTTGAAGTCCTGTGGATGGAACCACGTGTGGAAAACCATCAAGTGGCTGAGGGAAGTTGACGTCACTCGAATATACTTTACAGACCAAGCGACACGGCAGGTCACAAAAGAGGCCCGGCAAGCAAGGCGATAAGCCGGTGTCGAAGACAGGACTTTAGTAATGCCTTCCAAGCTGGCGGCTATCGAAAAAATGACTGTAAGGCTGTTGGTGCCAATAGAAATTTTTTTATTCACCAGTTTTTTTATACTTTAAACTCAATTATCTCAATACAGTGTTTTTTAGTACATAGGTACCATTTTTTCCTTAACCTGACATTATACAGGATTGATTTTTTATTCCTACCACCTACATGGGTGTTCAAAAATACTGAACTAGAATTAAAAACATGCACCTAGCAGTTTTTGAGTTATAATTTTTAATACATGAAAAAAACTAAAAATTTCAGTACTAAACTAAAAAAGAAATTGAGAAAAAACCTATTTTAACTTGGTTCAAATAATTCTAGTTCAGTAGATAAAACACAAAATTTCGAACAAAATGATATATCGTGACAAGAATACTCCTGATAGTCACCGAGAAAAATGTTCCTCAACATGGCCTGAAATGCATGGGAGCATAGGACTTACCCTGTGCCCTTAAGTTGTAGGTTAATTAGATAATTAATGATTACATATTGCCACACGCTTCTTATTTTTCCTCTTAAATATTATTGTTAAAAAGGGTGATAATTTTTCACTGCATACACAGTACTATAATAAAAAATATAAACGAGAGATTTCTCAATATTTTTATTTCAATGCTGTGTTTTTAAACAAAATGTTTTGTGGTACAAGTTACTTATTTTTTAAAACACAATTTGGAACAAAATTGTAGGAAAGGCTCCGCTTCACTTCTTTATTATAATTCTGAGTATGCAGTGTCAACAAACAGCAATATTTTGCAAAAATTGTGATTTTGGGTTTTATTGTGTTTTATTATTTCTGAATCTTTATATTTGATGCCTTAGAATAATCCGGTTATGATCGAGAAATTAGTCAAATATGCATTTGAAGACCTCCAGGCAACTCAGCACGGCAAGACTTTCGAATCAGTTTTCTCTGCGTGGTACTTCAAGTTGTGACATTGCTTGCTATCACATTTACTTTGACAAGTGAGGCCTAGCCATCTCCTCTTCATTACAGTCTTCTGTAGCTTAAATTTTTCATGGAAATATTTTTAATTAAATAATATTTTCCGTATTATGAAATAGTATAGCCTCACCTCTATGGTAACATTTTAACACGTTTTTCTTTTTATGTAATTTTGGGCCATCTTCACAGTTTGCGCACAAGAATATCTGTTCTTTATATTGTCCTATCACAACAAACTTTGGCATGCATATACTTTAGAATATGTAGAATAGCAACTATCTAGGTTTGGCTAGAATATTTTTTATATATTTATAAAAAATTTAAGGAACTTTTGTTAGCTTTGAAATGGCATTTTTGCTATTTTTAATTATTTTAAAATGAAAGAAGCGTGGCAAACATTATTTTGTTGTTCATTGCACTCAGTGGTTTAAAAGGAACAAATTAGTTTGTTTTACTAGGCCCTTTCAAGTGTGTTTTGACGCTTCACATGGTGCTCGGAACATGGTTTTTTCTACGTGTACATTGCATAGAGAACCTAAAAAAACATGCTATATAAAGTCTAACACTATATTTTAGAGAAGATTAAGCATCGTAAACTGTAAAAAATATCATGTCAATATCGTAAAAGAAATTTCCTCAGGTTTTATGTCCCCTTAACATTAATATTGGAGCAGAAAAATGAGAAGCATGTGGCAATATTTACTCTTTCATTATCTAACTGAATAATTTCTTTAGGCTCTAATAGCTTGCCCTAGATTCCTCAGTAACACAGAATATGTTAGCAAAGTTACTTTTGGATACTTTAAATTACTTTATTTCCGCGTGCTTAATATTTCGCAAATTAGACGAAGTGTTGTTTTTTGAGTGTTTACGTGGGCTACAAAATTTCAGTGAATTGGGGTGGTTTGCTATGTATTCGTTATCATAGAGAAACATATTTGCAAGGACCTATTTTTCATTATATTATTTAAAAAGCGACATGGGCCTAAGCTTAATTTTTTTAAATTCATTTTTAAAATTTGGAGTTTCCAGTTTTAGTAATTATACACCCTTACACTAAATTTGATAACCATATGCCAAGTAGTTACATTGGTATAAAATATTTTCTATGCATTGTGAGGCAGTAACAAAAGTAAAGGAGTTAAATGTTTGGAGGCATTTTTCTCAGTTCCACTTTTTACTGTGAATTTCATACTGAAGGAATCTTTTTGCTTGAAGGTAAAAGGATTCTGATACAACAATAAAGATGTTTCTTAACTGAAATTTACTGGGGAATAGGGCTATCTACTTTATTTTTGTTGTAAATTAATTTCCTCGTTGGAAATCTTTTAAAAAAATTGTCATAGAACAGATATGCATCTCATGTTCTGAGGTAATAACTCTTCCTGAAATATTTACATTTGAGTTATAAAAACAAGATTAGCCAAAAGTCCCATCATCCCCACTTTATATTCAAGCAGTCAAAATGGTGCTTAACAGCTTCATTTTGCATATCATAGATTTGTTAATGAGAAGTGACACATCTTCTTATGTAGGTATGTAAAATAGTCCTAGAGAGATAAAAGTTAGCACAATACACCTACATCTGATGTTAAATCTCCCCTGCAATTTTAATTCCAATCACTTGAGGTAGTTCAGAAGTTAAATCTCTAGCCAGTATCCCCTATAAAAAAAACCTGAAAAAGAAAAAAGTGTTTTTTTTTTAACATTCTGATTGGAACATGCAAATTAAAAAAGAAATTTTACGTGGAAAAAAAATTTTAGTGCAAATTGACGGTGAGAGATTTATTTTAAATTCTGTACGTGAAGTGCATGGCGTCATTGGTCATTCCAAAATGACCATCGGTCGTGAAGTCGAAGCCTTTCACGACCGATTGTTTAAAACAATCGGTCGTGTTTGTTTAAAACACGACCGATTGTTTTTTGGTCATGTTTTAAATTGTTTAAATTGTTAAATTTAAACAATCTAATTGTTTAAAAACAATTTTTCAAAACAAAATTGTTTTAAAAAACAAACATTATTTCTCTTTCAGGGCCTTGCAAATACGTGAAATTCGAGAAAATTAAAGCATTTATTGTCATCTGTTTTTAGATTTCTTTTAATAAATTAAAAATCATTTTGTGCCCATTCAAGATTTGCCGCTGTGGGACCAGGACCTTAAGTCGGGGAAAATAGCCAATGTGGGGGGCGCAGTGATGTGCAACAAAGCGGAAGGGTGTAGCTAGCGGTGGCAGGGGATGTCTTTCTTGCCGAGTACTACGGTTTCCCTCTGCATTTTGTTTTTTTGTAATGGTCAGGAATTTATCGAAAAATTCAGAGAGGACTTGGAAAAGTCAGAGAATTCTAGAAGTGGTTTGGTAGACACCCTGAATTCTGTTACTTTTGATGTGTTACTTCGTATGGGATTAGACTTGCATGTAACAGAATGTGTTTTAGGGCTTCGGTGTTTGTGAGGGCAAAGCCTAATAAAACTAGATCTACTGAGCAGGGGGTGGTAAACTAGAGACAAAATACTCTCTGGTGTCCAATAGGTTTCCTGTGGCATGTCAGCACTTTTTTCTTTTTGAATTTCTCCGAGATTGGATAACAGTAAAGGTGTGAAGATGAGCTAAGATCTGTGTTGCTAAGAACTTTGTCACTTATTATAGTTTACACTTATCACTCATCTGGCTACTAGGTGAAGAGCAGTGGTGAAAAATAGGTTACCCAGACCCAAAATATAGAGTGTGAAAAAATAAAATTTTTTGCTGTAAAGTGAATATTAGTATTATTTATTGACTACTGATTGATTTTTGACTATGTATACTTTTAATATTAATGTAAACTGAGACCTATATATTTTAGTAGCTTCAGCTGAAATTTTCCTCCTCAAGTGAAAAAAGTTATATTTCATGAGAAACATTTCACATATGTGTGTTCACTGAAAGAAAGGTTCCTGATGAGTCAGTTTAAACATAATGTAACATGACAGGCAAAGCAACAAGTGCCTTATTCATGAAAATATAGGTTACCATTTTTAATGCGAAAGCATTAACTGTCTCATGGAGCGAGCTGACGTCATCAGTTTGAAGTGCGAAACTGTCTCCTGGTTTCTGCGATTCGCCTTTGGTTCCATTGGCTGGCGCTGCGTCGAGCAGGGCTCTCATCGGCCGCCTGCGCCATGGCCTCCGAGATCCTGAAGCGCGTGCACGCACTAGTAGTTTGCAGCAGACGACAAGGAGCGGGACGGGCGGCTTGGCATGCTTTCGCATTCTACGCTCTTTTTTTGTTTTTTTCAGCACTCTTTTTTTGCATAAAGTTGACTATGGTCGCAACCAAAATTTCTGAGTTTATTGAATTAACTGAGATGCTTCTCCATGTCAGCTGTTTCTCAGAGCGCACCAATGCAAAGCAGTGAAACTTGACACATGAGCGCCGGTGTGAAGCTTGACCCAAGAATGCTGGTGCAATATGGTGATTTTCCGCGTTGAGCATCACTACACTGCACCAGCATTCTGACGTCGGGCCTGACACAATAAGTTGGGGAATTCTGAAGTCATACATCGTCATTTTCAGATATTCGAAAACTCAAATACATTGAACGGTAAAAGTGCATTGCGAATTGTGTCAAATAGAAAACTTTATTTGCAACTTATTTGAAGTTCCAAATATTCGCACACCCCTACTCAAGAATAGCTTTTTCACAACATTGCGTGCAGTGTGAAGAAAATGGTTTGTCAAATCGATGATAAACAGTTAAGATAGCACTTTTTTGAAAAGTATACTCTTGTAGCTTAAAGTAAACATTCCAATCAAAACACCAATTAATCAAACAATCTGAATTTGCCGGTAAATGGAATGATATTGGAAACTAAATAATTACTGCTCATGAACACAGTGTCATATCGGAACAACATTTTTGTCTGAGAGCATGTAGAGAAACATAAATCTGCAAAACACTGTGTTTTCCCATGGATCATTGGTGTCCTCTTTTGTTTTCAGTTGAGCTGCCTGCAGTCCAAGAAGAGGCACGAGGTGTTGCAGACTGTAAGTACCGCTCATCTTTCCAAGAAGGAAGCTTTGAGTGATCTAAGGCAATTTCAACATCGGTCAACTCCAAAAACAATTGCTCTACTTTAATAAAAAAAAAAAGAAAAAAAGCTAAGGGGGTTGGTTATTTTTCAGAATCTACGAGCATGGACACTCAGGGAACAGACGAACATTAAAATGTTGCTCTTCACCATACAGATCCTGAGTCACCTGGAATATGGCCCAGTCGCATCCAAGCATGACCAACTGCCTGGAGCGGGAAGAAATCACTGGTGCCCTCTTTGAAAATGCCACGCTGTATTATCTACATCTCGCCGCGGTGGCGCCATCGGCAACGACAGCATTGGCTACAGAAGACCCCGCGCTTCTAACAGATTGCCCATGGGCTCGGCAACACTCGTGGAACAATGAACGTTAAAATGTTGCTCTTCGTCATAGGCCAGATCCTGAGTCACCTGGAATATGGCCCAGTCGCGTCCAAGCCCGCCCAACTGCCTAGAGTGAAAAAAACCACCGGCACCATCTTCGAGAATGCCACGCTGGATTATCTGCATCTCGCTGTGGTGGCGCCATCGGCAACGACAGCATTGGCTACAAAAACCCTGCACTCCGCAGATCGCTCATGGGCTCGGCAACACTTGTGGAACGATGAACGTTAAAATGTTGCTCTTCGTCATACAGATGATCCTGAGTCACCTGAAATATGGCCCAGTCCCATCCAAGCCGCCCAGCTGCCTAGAGTAAAAAACCACCAGCACCATCTTCGAGAATGCCACGCTGGATTATCGGCATCTCACCGTGGTGGCGCCATCGGCAACGAGAGCATTTGCTACAAAAGACCCTGCACTTCGGCAGATCAGCCCATGGGCATCGGCAACACTCGTGAAACAATGAAAATTAAAATGTTTCTCTTTGTCATACAGGTTGGTGACCCAAAAAGCGTTTATTGTTCTAAGAGCGGCGATATTTGCCTTGTAGTCCTGCCGATCCCACGGGCATGCCTGACATGTCTTTGAAACTACTGCGTTTGATATTATGTGGCAATGTAAAATCCAATCCAGGTCTGCTTACCAAGGCCCAAAGCGAAGAACTTTTACTAAGCATCCATGCAATTGTACAAACACTTGAAACTGGACAGTCTGCCTGCGATAAATCAAGTAAAGGAACTCGTAGTTGGTCGTCAAATACGCAGTTGTCAAAAGGTAGAAAGCATTTTAATGCGAATAGCATTCTTTGGATACTTCACGCACTTTTCGTCTATGTATCTATCTATCTATCTATCTGGCTATCTAACCTCTTACGCCGCGGGTCGATAAATAAATAAAAAAGACCGGCGCCGGCTGGGATTCGAACCGTTGACCCTTTGATCAGCAGGCAGACGCGCTAACCACAGAGCTATGAAGGCAGTCATTCAACGCACTCTAAACACTTGTTTATATCTTTACCATAGGACGCGCTTTACAGCGCTGTCACAGCTGCCGGTGCGCGTGCGTTCCATGCACGAGGGCTCATTCCGCTCTCGTGAGGCTGAGCACGGCCGCTAGCTCACCCTCTCCCGCGCTCGGGAGAGGTGATGTAGCGGCCGTGCTCAGCCTCACGAGAGCGGAATGAGCCCTCGTGCATGGAACGCGCGCGCACCGGTAGCTGTGACAGCGCTGTAAAGCGCGTCCTATGGTAAAGATATAAACAACCGTTTAGAGTACCGTTGGTTGAGACTAGCTGAGACGCCAGAAAGTCTGGTCGGTACCATTTTGAGTGTTTGTGCGTATGGCGCGTGCTTTGCTCGCCTTCCTAAGTGACACAAACGTACGTGCTGGGCTGCGGAGATCGTGCGCAGGGCTGTGAAAGTGTCAACAAATTTAGAATCGCCTCAAGAGTGGGCTGGCGTATCTAGAGTGTGCCGGCCACCTGACGAACGCGCATAACTCTGCACCGTTTGATGCTATTCGCATTAACGTAGATAATCATTCCCAAAGGATGGGTTCTGCTGACTTTTATATGTACAGAGCTTTTAACGTTCGTATCGTTGCACGTTTTGCGAGTGCTCGTCGTCGGTCCTCGTCTCTTTGATCTCTCGTGCTCAGCAGGATGCTAACACTCGGCCATCCTGTGAAAAATTGATTCAATTGTCTTCTTCGTCTTCGCAGTCGTCATGATCGGGTTTGTTGTCTAAGTTGAAGTCATAGTAACGGCTTCATCATTGTCAATCGGGGCCGTAGACTTGTAGAAACGCTGAGTAACTGATCGGCCCGGAATATCTGGCAGCTGTGAGCCTGACGTTGTCACTTGTGACTACGGCACAGGGTTTAGAAATGGTTTGGTTACACATTTCTTCACCCTCTATTCAAACAATCATTGGCCTCTTTTTACAGACCACCAGACAGTAATGATGCCTTTGGGCCTTTATTACAACAGTGCCTCAGTCATATATCCTTGAAATTTCCTAAAGCGACGCTTATACTTCTTGACGATTTTAACAACACCTCCATCCGACTGGAACAAGTTAACAGCAAATGACAATGAATCAAAATATTTCATTAGTATGTGTTGGACTTCAAACTTGCAGAACTCAATCATCAGCCAACTAGAATCACTAATCACAGTAGCAACATACTTCGTCTTTGCTTAACTACGGACCCCAATCTCATGAGCAACCTTTCACTACTACCTGGGCTGAGTGACCACTTTATTGCACACTTTTCTTTCTCGTTTTCTATTCATTGCAGATATATTCTTCATAAGCAAAAAACAGATTATAACAAAGCTGACTACGATTCAATTGACACTGAACTAGAAGCATTTTATGAGTCTTTCATGGAGGCATTCCATAGTTACTCGACTGAAAAAAACTAGCTTAGATTTAAAGATAGATTATCATTCCTCATGAGAAACTACATGCCTCTGATTAACATCAAGACAGATAGTCACAGCCCTTGGTATACTGACGCAATCAAGCGACTAGGTAATAAGAAAAAAAAATATTATTTAGACATGCTAAACAGTCTCCCTCAAACATAGAGGCATGGAATAAGTATGAGTAATGCAGAAAATTTATAAATACAAAATTTCAAAATCCAAATAAAAATTTTATTGTATCGACCAATTAAACATATTGTCTGACAAACCCAAAGAGTTCTGGAATGTAATCAATCTTGTAAACCGTTCACCCCTCTTGCTCTAACCGATGACAAAGGTCAAGTTCTGTCGGACGACCAGTGTGCTGATTGCTTAAACAACTACTTTTGTTTCATCTTCACCAACAAAAATCTTAACGTCATTCTGGAGCTTCCTGCTCTCACTCATCCGTCTTTGGAAACCATTACCATAGACTATTCTGGGGTTATCAACGCCATTAAAAATCAAACTTTCTTCAAGTTCTGGTGATGACCTTATCAACTCAAATATACAAAGCATGCATCATCTCTGTTTTTAACCGATATTTTTCGTAAAATCCTTTCGTCTGGTAACGTCCCTCATGACTGAAAAATTAGCCATGTCTTCCCCATATATAAAGTCCGTAAATTGAAATTCGCCTTTAAATTACCGTCCTATATCACTGACCAGCATTCCTTCAAAAATCTTGGAACATATCATATTTTCTAATGTTATTAAAGGGGCGGTGCACCGATTTTATGATTAAAAGAATTTGCATCTCATCATTTTGACGTTGTTTATCGTGTCCCGGAGGATAGAGAGAACACCTCCTTCATTAAAGATGTCGCGATTCCGCTGCATAATCGCAAAGCAAAAGGCGAGCTTTTTCCCCCACCTGCAGCCCCAAGTGGCAGCCGAAGGAACTACGGCGAAAAGATTACGTGACCTCGCTTGACTCTAAGCTGCAGCATAACGCCCGCTAATGTGAGCAGAGAGAGGGAGAGGAAGCGTCCTCCGAGATAGCACACGGGAACCTACACAGCACTCCGAATGACGTCACTCGGAGTGCGACCAGGTGTGACCCTGAAGACTGGGAGCGAGTTGAGGGGTGCCCGAAATGCCAATATTTATATATTTTTTTTTTACGTAACAACTAGGACACACAGGCGAAATCGGTTTTCTGTTCTTTACTTCAGAAGTGTCAGAGGGCAACTTCCACAAATCTTTGACCGAAGTCCGGAAATCGTTGCACCCCCTTTAAATATATTGAATCTAATAACGTTCTAACCATAAACCAACACGGATTCAGAAAAGAATTATCATCGCGAAACTCAACTCCTAGAATTTGTACATAACATTCATTTAATTTGGAACATTAAACAACAAACGGACGCAATCTTCCTTGATTTTTCTAAGGCTTTCGACAGAGTACCTCATGACTGCCTTATAATGAAACTTCACCAGTTAAAAATTTACCACTTTATAATTGCTTGATTTCTGAATTTCTTTTTGATTGCTGTCAATATGCCGTTGTTAATTATTTAGTGTCATCTAAAACAAGCGTAACATCCGGCGTTCTCCAGAGAAGCGTGCTCGGACCACTTCTTTTTTTTAATCTACATTAATGATCGCCATCTTTGTGTTTCTTCCACAATCCGCCTTTTCGCAGATTACTGCATAATTTACCGCTCTATCTTGTGCGCTGGCGACCACTCATCCCTTCAAACTGACTCGTCATGCATTGCGCATTGGTGTGATAATTGGCAGATGTCATTGAACCTAGATAAATGCAACGTATTCACCTTCCTCATGTCTTTCGTCCCCGTCTTCTTATAACTACACATTAACAACATTACACTCGGCTCATCCCTGTCTTATAAATAACTTGGTCTTCATATAACCAGCGATTTAACATGGATCACCCACGTCAATCACATTGTTGCCAAGACAAACAGCAGACTTGGTTTTTTGCGATGGAACTTCAGACTTGCCCTCTTAATGTAAAGCGAATTGCATATCTATCCTTGGTACGTCCAAAACTAGAATATGTTGCATCCATTTGGTCTCCAAGGCAAAATTATCTTGGAGACGACCTAGAAAGTGTCCAAAAACAGCATTACAATTTATTTGTTCCAACTACCGTATTTACTCGCAGAATGAACGCACTTTTTTTCCCGAAAAATCGAGGCAAAGTTGGGGGGTGCGTTCATTACGCGAGGTAAAATTTTTGCGTCCGTATTTACTCGCATAATGAACGGACCTTTTATCCCGCAAAAATCGACGTAACTTCTTATCTCTTTGCGCGCGGCGCGGCGACTCCAAAGCCAAACTGCGATGCGCAAAAAAAAAAGCCCCTCTCCATGTTTTTTTTTTTCTTGCTTCCGTGTTTGTTTGTTTTTTTCCCCGCCTTTCGCAAGTTGTTTTGTTTGCCCACGCTGCCCATGCTTTCGCGACCTCGCTGCACCAGGATAGAAAAGTGTGTTCATTTCGAGGGCTTCTCGCTTCTCTTTCCAAAGTGCGACGAGGAGGCGAGGGCAGGATCTTCATTATGTGCGCTTTGCTTGGGCGAGGGCTTCTCTGCTTTTCTTTCTTATCTCTCATCTCCTTGCGCGGCGCGCGACCCTGGAACCAAACTGCGTCGTGCGAAAAAAGAAAAAAAAAGCTCCTCTTTATGTTTTTTTCTTTTCTCTTAATTCCGTGGATTTTTTTTTTTTGCCGTCTTTCGCAAGCTGTTTTGCTTTGCTTAGGCGAGGGCTTCACCGCTTCTCTTTCCTATCTTCTTGCGCGCGGCGCGCGACCCCAAAACCAAACTGCGCTGTGCAAAAAAAAAAAAAGCTTTTTTTTTTTGGTTTCGTGGATTTTTTTTTTTTTTGCCGCCTTTCGCAAGCTGTTTTGTTTCGCTTTGCTGAGGCGAGGGCTTCTCCGCTTCTCTTTCTAACTCCTTGCGCGCGGCGCGCAACCCAAAATCCAGACTGCGCTGTGCAAAAAAAAAAAAAAATCTTTTTATGCTTTTTTTTTTTGCTTTTGTTGGATCTTTTTTTATTTTTTAACGCCTTTTACAAGGCGTTTTGTTCGCTCACGCTGCCCATGCATTCGCGACCTCGCTGCACCAGGATAGAAAAGTGCGTTCATTTCGCGCGCGTGGAGGGAGGGGGTCAAAATTTTGACGTCCGAGTTGGGGGTGCGTTTATTACGCGAGTGAAAAAAAAAGTCGAAATTTTGAGAGCCGACTTGGGGGGTGCGTTCATTACGCGAGTGCGTTCATTGTGCGAGTAAATACGGTATTCTTTTACAAAGCGTGCCTGAATTGCGTGAACAGCGAACCTCCCTGCGCCTTAAGGGAGTTCATCCCTTTAAGGCGAAAAATATTTAGTTGGACACTGTTTTACAAAATTTACCACCATAACCCAACAATTCAAAATAAACAATTTCCTCCTACCATATCATTTTTTCCGAGATTAGATAACTGTTGTAATATACAACCCATATGTTGCATCCATCACTTCTTACTCTAACTCTTCCGTACCTTTCACAATGATTGAATGGGACGCTTTACTAACTAACATAGTCACAGCTAACAATATAGAAATATTAAAAAAATTCTAGGTGTGAATTTTTTAGATCCATGAACATACTATTATTTTACAGCGGAGCTGTTAAGGAGCTAGTTTCCCCAGGATCATGTCCGCCAGCAAATCAATCTGAACACAACACTCCGGACAGCTACCACCATCTATGAACGATGGCGGCAACGGAGACAACCAGCTTGCCGGTTATCTGGTTGCCGCCATTGCTCATAAAGTCGCCGACCGATTATTCGGACTTCGCAGGGACCAAAAGAACGTCCGAATAATAGAGCAGTCCGAAAAATCAGCATATTGAAAAACTCTCCTTTATTACTTCTAAGTGGGCTTTAAAAAGCCGTAAATAGTGCACCTTGCTTCAGGTTACGCCTCCGTTTGCGTTCCGCAACTTTCTGTCAGCTTGAGAATGCGTTGCCTTCTTTTCTAGTGTTATGGTCAAGTACTCTCCGCTTCTTAACGGCACATCGCGGCGGCAGAACAAAGGGGAGCCATGACGTCCAAGCCAGCGTTGTCCAAACGAAATGAGAGGCGCAAATCAGGACCATAACATGGCGACTGGCGACAGCGAAAGTGGGGCGGATGCCGGCAGATGCGCGAGAGGGATGGAAGGAAACAAAGCAAAATTATAATAATGATGATGCTGATGACGTGCAGCTAAATGGAAAAAAAGAACTAGCATAGCGTCACCTAGCGGTAGGACTCCGGTAGTACTCAAGTAGCGCTGCGAAAACCAAGCCAATCCATTTGCAGCCAACATATAATTCAAAGTGGCCGCTTCTCGGCAATGTTTCTCGCTAATCGCTCGCGACGATTTTGTTCGAATAATTGAACTTTCGGACTTCAAGCTGTCTGAAGCATTGGTCGTGAATATACACTATTTGTATGGGGTAAGTCACGCGTTCCGCCTTTAGGTCCGAAATATCGAACAAGTCCGAATTATCGGAGTCCAAAAACAAAACGGTCGGCGACTGTACATGGCAGTAACCTTTCCAGCCTTTCCACTCTGGCTTGCCGACTCGCAGCCGGCTGTTACTTCATTCCCACCATAGTACTGTTTCGCTGGTCTTCCTTCACCAGAGTGAAAAAGAGCAAAACGCAAAGTGTGCTTGAACTTTTTGTTATTTTTGTTTTTCATGTTTTGTTGATGCTTTTTTGTTTAGTTGTTCATGAGTGTTTATGCTTTTTCATTGTCCTAGAAATATGAGCTGCCCATCCCTTGCATAATGCCCTGTTCTATCTTTAGGTACTAATAAATAAATAAATAAATAAGTATTAGTGGAGCAAATAGGCATAATGTAAATGTCTCGAAGTGGGCATCTTGCACTCTGAGCTTACCAAGTTTACATGTGCTCACTCCAATGATCTCATTGTTGTGCATAACTTGCTCATAGGTATTATTACTTCTTTCGTCCCCAGCTCTTGTCCCTGATGAGTGCTTGCAGCACCTACTATCATCAGGGCTACGACCTATTTGAAGACTCGGAACCATTCCTGAAGCAGTTGGGGGGCAGCGTAAGTCGAAAGCACTTCTTTGTGGGCTTGTGAAAATATGATTTGTATATAAATAAAACAAGAATGCTGACCTGAATATGCACTGAATGGAAGAAGCATCTAGAAAGCTAGCAAACAATGTTTAAAGCTTTAGTGTCTTTGAAATTCAAACATGCTTTCCCGAGCCAAGGAATTACATAACAGAGAAGGAACTGGGTGCATGGGACCTTGGACTAAAAGGAAAAGCAAGGCCTCGTGCAGATGTCTAGATTTTAGTGATAATTTGCCCCTTTCCTGCTCTATCATTTCAAAGGCAGTGGTTGCACAGAATGTAATATTTTAGGTTGCTTCATGGTAATGTTGCACAGATGTACTTAGGCACGGGTTTTGTGCCTCGGCGGCCATAAATATCATTGTGCATAAGCGTCCCCGAAAGAAAACCCCGCCAAAGGCAGTGTTCGAGTGGGAGAGGAAAGTGAAGTTTGCGTCTCTTGCGGTTGCACACCCCAGCATTTAACTCGGCTATTTTGTGACTCCCTGTTTCCCCGGAAGCACTTGTTTGCTCTTTTCTCCCTTATTTTCTGTACGTTTTCTTTAATGCATATATTGTATTAACTCTGGTCAAAAGTCGAACCAAAATAATTGGCTCATATCGATCACGGAGAACTAGCACAAACTGTACTGTTACTGGAACGTTATCAGCTAACGTTGCTTAACGACCGGATTCTACAATCCAGATAACGTGGCACCTTGATGTTGCAGTACCATGACTGCATACGTTACCTGGACGTTACCTACACAATGTTACTGGATTGTTGTCAGCTAACATTGCCAAAGCGTTGCTAGTGGCCACCAATTCACTTTCACTTTAGGAAAATTATTCTTTGTTAATCGGACAAGAGGAAAGACTGACTGATTGTTTTTCCTAACTGAAATTTTATGAGCAATGCAACTGTGGAATTTTTTTTTTTTACCTTGTGGATATTTTTTAAAAAATGTTAAGATTTTGTTGACAACATAAAAGGCAAAAAAAATTATTTTATTTTTCACTGCGATGTTTGCATAAAATAAATTACTTTCTGGAAATTTTGTTTACACAGTTGCACTCTCCAGGCATTCTGCTGCAGGCCTAGAGTAGAAAAATGTTGGGTATTACATTAGTTTCCTAATAGGGCTGGGCGATCGATTAATATTTTTAACCCGATTAATCGCCACCCTTTAATCGAATAATTAATCGATTAATCGGTTTCGTTGATTTCCATGCATATTTTTAAAAGTAAAAATTACTTTTTCCTTTTTTGCTTTTGCTGAATATGAATAAACGACACAATATAGAATTTTGATCAATCAACCTCGATATGTAGGTGAGAACGCTTCCAAAGGCATTCACACTCGCAGATTATTGCTTCAACTGATGAGGCAAAGAGGTTTGTTAATATTCTCCCGCATGAGGGACCTCTCTAAGGCTCTCTTGATTGCTCACAATAGTCTCTGCTGAGCTAAACGGACACTCGCACGGCATTGAAGTAACCGGAACTCGTGTAAGCTTCTGCACTAATCTGGAGTTGCAAATGTCGCCCCTACACTTTATATTAGGTCAAAATTATACCTAAATTTAGCCCTTCATGCAGATGTACTCCTCCACGTCTGCGTGATGAAAGCGTTGAATTTTTGCTTCCTTTTGGTTCGTAAAAATTTCACCGATTAACCGGTTAAAAAAATTAAACGAGATAAAAGCATTAATTGATTAATCGGCAGGTTAATAGATCCATTGCCCAGCCCTATTATCCTAATGAGTAGTTTTCCTTAACAAAGTAGGTGTGTTCCTGATAAAACTGACTGCCCTATAATTTATTTTACAACTCATGTACGCAGATGAAACTGTGCACTGCATTCTGCCTTGTAACTGCCCTTATATATTGTAACATTTCATTTGTATTATGCCAAAGGTTTAAAAGTTGACCCTCTTGGGTAGTGTCCCCCCTTTAAACAAAAGGGTAGTGCCTATTCTTCTGGCAGCCGAGAGAATAAATTCCCTGAAATTGGTGGTTGCATCAGTTTATGAAACAACGTTTCATCGACACACAGTGTTTCATTGACAGATCCTTTCATCAGTCAGCTCAGATTAGCTTTTTTGTGTAATGAGCCACGAAGTTGGGTTAACATTTTTGTAATGAGCCGCTGCAGACTGTCGGCACGGGGCGGGCGTGAACGGGTTGGGCCTGGTAGATTAACAAGTGCCCCCGTGATGCACATCCGACAAAATGTCCCTACCGCGTGCAATTCGCATAATGAGTGTTCATGAAACGTGTATCCATAAAAATTGTCCATGAAACATGCTTCCATGAACTGCCAGGAGAATAAGGAAGCTAGTATTCTACCGGCAGTTGTCACAGGGTTTCAGACAGCCAATGGGAGGCGGCTGCCTGTAGAATTTCAGGCGCAATTCTTCTCCCAGCAGCCGAGAGAGCAGACACTGGCAACAAATAAACGGACAAACACTCACCCGTCTCAAAGTGTACGAGTCAAATATGAAAAAGTGCAGATGTCGTGACCATGCTAACCATGTCGCGCAGTGTGAGGAACGTTTCGTATATGCGTGCGCAAGTGACTTTGCTGAATTGTCCAAGTTTGTAAATTACATTCTCTGAACATATTTTCAGCTAGACAAGCTTAGTAAGGAATCCTCAGACTTGTCCAAGCAACTTGACTCAAGGCACCTTCTTGTGACCTCTAAGGTGAGCTCTTCCTTCTCATCCTCTTATTTTAATGCGAATAGCATTCTTTGGATACTTCACGCACTTTTCGTCTATGTATGCTATCTATCTATCTGGCTATCTAACCTCTTACGCCGCGGGTCGATAAATAAATAAAAAAGACCGGCGCCGGCTGGGATTCGAACCGTTGACCCTTTGATCAGCAGGCAGACGCGCTAACCACAGAGCTATGAAGGCAGTCATTCAACGCACTCCTAAACGGTTGTTTATATCTTTACCATAGGACGCGCTTTACAGCGCTGTCACAGCTACCGGTGCGCGCGCGTTCCATGCACGAGGGCTCATTCCGCTCTCGTGAGGCTGAGCACGGCCGCTAGCTCACCCTCTCCCGCGCTCGGGAGAGGGTGATGTAGCGACCGTGCTCAGCCTCACGAGAGCGGATGAGCCCTCGTGCATGGAGCTGCGCGCGCACCGCTAGCTGTGACAGCGCTGTAACGCGTCTATGGTAAGATATAAACAACCGTTTAAATACCGTTGGTTGAGACTAGCTGAGACGCCAGAAAGTCTGGTCGGTACCATTTTGAGTGTTTGTGCGTATGGCGCGTGCTTTGCTCGCCTTCCTAAGTGACACAAACGCACGTGCTGGGCTGCGGAGATCGTGCGCAGGGCTGTGAAAGTGTCAACAAATTTAGAATCGCCTCAAGAGTGGGCTGGCGTATCTAGAGTGTGCCGGCCACCTGACGAACACGCATAACTCCGCACCGTTTGATGCTATTAGCATTAACGTAGATAATCATTCCCAAAGGATGGGTTCTGCTGATTTTTTTTCAACTCTTGATTTTAATGAAGTGTTTGGATTTCACTGAGAAAAGGACCAGGTCATAGGAAGATTCAAATGTCTTAAAAGGCGAGTCCAGCAGTGCTTGCAGATATTCAAGCCTTTACAGTGAAACGGAGGATGCTTAAAAAAATACTGCACACAAACTTTCCCACACATGACTGAAGGTGTAAGAGAGTGATGTCCTAGATCGGGCTTTGAAAAACTTGTATCAATCTAGTATATGTAGTATAATTTCGCTGATATGTTTTTGGCAGTGAAATCAATTTCATTTTGTGTTATGGAGAGCCTGGGGTGACTAAGAAAATGCAAAGATTGCTGAGTTTTAATAGAAGCAAGAAAATAAGCAGAGTATTATCTGCCTGAGATAAGCATTTGTTCAGCACCATGCTTTTTTGCGATGTGAAAGGAGGTACAATGACACAAGTCACAACAAAAAAATAGGCTATAAAGGCAGGCTATGTAGGGAAAAACCAACACAAAAAGCGGCAAAGAACTTTTAAAAGCGATGTTTGTTATCAACGTCATGTGACTGTGTCATGTTATGTAATGTGGCACAACACACTTTGCCCGGAGTCGTCTCAGTATAAACATGAGTGCATCCGACTAATAATGACCCTATAATGTATTCTGTGTGCAAGACTTTCTTTCAGCACTTCAATTCCAATATGGTCACATAATGTCAGTATTTTTTTCTCTCGAGATTGCAAATATGCCTTTGTATGGCATCATTGCAGGATGTAATTCCAGTGGTCCACAAGGATCCCTCGACCAATAATGGCATCAGCCTCGAGGGCTACCTCTTCAAGCGCACTTCCAATGCATTCAAAACATGGAACAGGTGAGCCCCAGGAAGCAGCCCTCTAGATCTGCATGGTTCTAAACAAATCGCGGTTCACTTTTGATATTACAAGTATATTGTGAGCGTGAGCTACACTGGCCGAGGTTGAGCAGTTTCGGCGTGGCTCGCATAATGACCCGCACTCCGGGCTGCGCATGCGCGAGGAGCAGTGACGTCACACGGCGCACAGCTGGCGCGCCGGAGCCGCCACTGCCGCGCCCGCCTCGCCGGTCTGCGCATTCCAGAGGATGACGTCATAGCCGCGGCAGGCACACAGCGCCGCCGCGTGCCCAGCTGTGCACCTTGTTGCGCAGTAGCCAAGTCTGACGCTGCACCGGAGCCGCTTGATAGCACCTCTCATTTTGTGCGCATAATCTCACGCTTACGTACATCCTGGCTTAGCCGGCGAAGCCACTGCAATTTTTTTAAAGGTAATGCAAATAGGCAAACCAGCTGGTTAAGGGTAGACATAGTAACCCTGAAACCCTTTTCGTGTCTGTCCGTCCCTTTTTTGTCTCCTCGCTCCAGGATTGCTATGTATATTTTACAAGACCATGCCACTTACTACTACAAAAGCTTTTCCACTTTGTGTTTCACAACATAGTTCTCTGATAATGTCTTTCGTGTATAACAAGAATACCAAACAGAGGACCTAACTATTTCGCACATTCTCCCATAGCGAGTGGATTTTCCAAACATTGGCAGACAAGATGTTTTGGTGGCTCCCTCCCTGAAAGTTCCTTCCTACGACCAGGATTTTCAGTTGCAAACAACATGTTTGGCAATGTGCCTAAAAAGGGTCATGGGAGCTTGGAAGGATCACATTCTTAAAACAACACCAACAAAGCTGGCAGTCTGACATTACCCTTATTTCCGTCAATGAAAGCAAAATTAACCCCAATTAAAGACATTGTGGTGGGCGTTCGACCAGTGGTGGAGGCCTACCACCCCAACGCTTTTGGTCGCGCGCATTTGCCATTTGCTTTAAAGAAGGACTCGTTTGACTCTTTCATGTTCAGGTCTTTTTTTTTCTTTTTTTCTAAAAACCAAAAAACATTGTGTGTTTTCATTTTTTTTTCTTTTTCCCCAAAGCGATTGTATAAAGAAAAATTCAATCCACATACAATGCTTGCAAGCTGTCCAGATTGAGAAGCATCGAATTAAAGTATTGAGGGCAGGAGGTTATCACTTTTCTTCCATTTGGTTTTATTTTGGTGCAACTCTTCCCATAATGTTTTGAGCAGTCTTACATTCCGTACTAGACGTGCTTTACAGAGCTTCTCCATCAGACAATGAGCTCTGATTCTCCCAATTCAGTTTTCAGAAGCATTAAAAGTCTGGATTGGAAGAGTCGGCACTCCGATTGCTACTACTGCCAGGGCAGTCAACATACGAAGCGACCATCTTATGCATGGAGCGTCTAATTTTGAAACAATAAATAGCCCCAGCAAGGCAAAATGCAGTGCAAATACAATATTTTTAGTTCCCCAAAGTCATAACACAATAGCACCACCTTCCGGAATGCACACGGTTTTGCATTTAGCCAGGAACTTTCAGGTGCCTAATTGCTGCCGTAAACATTGACCAGAAACCTTGCCTACTTGGGCATCTCCTGCCGTCCACGTCGTTTCTGTAAGCTACAAAGACGCGGACGATGACTCTGCGTTGTGTCCCGGTTTGCCGAGTGCAGGCGCTGGTTCATCATCCAGAACGGGCAGCTGGTATACCGGAAGCGCTCCAAGGAGGAGATGAAGACTGTGATGGAGGAGGACCTGCGGCTGTGCACCGTCAAGCCCGCCCAAGAGTTTGAGCGCCGCTTCTGCTTCGAGGTGCTCTCCCCTTCCAAGTGAGCACCTGCCCGCACTTTCCCCCATGGCATTGTCGGAGAAATGGCAGCAAGTCATTCAGTAGTACGATGAGTACGGTAAATGCATTGTGCCTATGGGGGTTCATTCCATGACAAGGAAATCTTTCGACTTAACCAATATTTCGAGATGGGTGAGTTCGAGGTAATGAAGGGTTACTGTACATGGGAAACTTTCACAGACCTTGCTTGCTCATGTTGGTGTTGGTCGCACCTCAGCAAAGGCCATGGGAGAGAGTGTCAGCAACGAAGCGCAGCTGTTGGGTGTGACGTCACTAGCACACAGGGCCGATGGCGTAGCACCACGCAGATTGAGGAAGGAGCGGTGCACTATAGTAACACTCTCGTCTCCATTGTGTAGGAACAAGGGCTGCACAGTAGTGTAGACACTGCATATTAGTAGAATAATCAAATAGGTGCTGAAGCGTTTTACGGACCGATTGTATGCGCGGTGGCATCTTGGGGAAAATGATGCAGTGACCCCCAAGAAGGGGTGCATGGATGAACAAGAGAAGTCCTTTACACATTAAAATTCCTTTATCACGTGTCACATTGCCGTCAGTCTGATAGAAATTTGTGCTTGTTAAATACCCCATCCAGTGCTATAGCACGTTTCTTGCACATTGGTGCATAGCAAACAAACGAAGATTGAGTGCTCAGAATCCCATCAAAGTTGGCAAATAAGGTTCCTACTGTATAAGTTGTCTTTTGTATGTTTTCCACATGCTTGCCGTTGACCAGTGTAAGGGGCCCGAAGACTAGTCAAGCTTGCCTACTGCAACTTTTTTCCTTCTAGTTCCTCCATCATAATTGATGGAAATAAATAAAGTTATTAAATAAATAAAGTTATAAAGTAAATTCTGATTGTAAGCGTATCTTGGCTTCTGTTCATTTTCTGACACGTGTCTTCAAATCCTGTGTTCAAAATTCATTGAACTCTTAAACTTCACAGGTTTGGAAGTTTGAGATTTGCCGAACCTGCCCGTAAATTGTTTTGCCACGAGCACGTGGAAATTACGAGTGAAAATCATTCAATTTCTCAGTGTGATGAGTGCAAAAATTTTTAAACCTTTAGAACCTCTTAGTTCTACCTTGCAAGTGTGGATGTACAGTAGGCCAGTGATAATTCAAACTCGGATATATTATACTTCTGATTAATTCAAACAAATTTGAAAGTTTTAATTGTCCCACTATATTTTTAATGCATATAAGCCGCTTAATTCTAATGGTGTTTTCGTGGCATTCATACTTTTTGTTCTTGTGGCTTTCTAAGCACTCGTGTGCAGTCTGCGGGAAGCAACACCCGCAGAGCTTGCTTTTGCGGGTGTTGCGATCTCTTTTCCTCAGTGCACCTTTGCTCGGTAAGAGCAGCGCGCTCATCGAAGCTGACAGGCCACAGTAGACAACTTTTGCTGGATGAATAAACTTAATTTTGTTTTGAGGTGTCACGTGTGATCTAAACAGTCTACGATAGACAACGTTTTTGAGGGATGAATTAACGCATCTCATACATTTCACCGATGTTTCGTGTGTGGCATTCCTGCTCATTAGTAAGCCTGTGTGAGAAAATCATCAAATCTCTGCTTTTTATGTGTATGCCATCCATATAAAAAATCATAACTTTAGCTCGCATCATATTTAGAGGAATTTCTGATAATTCTAACAAAATTCATTGCTTTCTGGAGTTTGAATTTCACGAGAGTCTACTTTATCTACAAAGGATAAAACTCTTTCCTCCTGGCTTATTTGACCTACCTACTAATGTTGTTGAATGACGGGTGGTAAGTTTTGTTCTCATATGCTTTGATGATATTGATCCAGGCTTATGTCCGTCTTGCAAGGATCTTAATTTAAATGTTTTTGCAAGAAAATCTAACCAAAACCTGTCATGGTTATTCTTTCTTGTGAAGCGAATGATACGTATGCTTAAAGTGTACTCCAGCATTTTCTTCGTAGTCCCTGATTTGCCTGAAAATTTCCTAAACACACAAACAAACATCGTTGAAATAGTAACCCAAATATTTGGCCAAAGTAAATATTTTTTGCGAAGTTATTGAATTTACAATTTCGGTCCTGACCGTGTTTTCCAAAGTGAAAAGCTATACTGGCAACAATGAGAAAAAATCAGCAGAACCCTTCCTTTGGGAATGATTATCTACGTTAATGCGAATAGCATCAAACGGTGCGGAGTTATGCGCGTTCGTCAGGTGGCCGGCACACTCTAGATACGCCAGCCCACTCTTGAGGCGATTCTAAATTTGTTGACACTTTCACAGCCCTGCGCACGATCTCACGCAGCCCAGCACGTGCGTTTGTGTCACTTAGGAAGGCGAGCAAAGCACGCGCCATGCGCACAAACACTCAAAATGGTACCGACCAGACTTTCTGGCGTCTCAGCTAGTCTCAACCAACGGTACTCTAAACGGTTGTTTATATCTTTACCATAGGACGCGCCTTACAGCGCTGTCACAGCTACCGGTGCGCGCGCGTTCCATGCACGAGGGCTCATTCCGCTCTCGTGAGGGTGAGCACGGCCGCTACATCACCCTCTCCCGAGCGCGGGAGGGTGAGCTAGGGGCAGTGCTAAGCCTCACGAGGCGGAATGACCTCGTGCATGGAACAGCAGCGTGATCAAGATATAAACAGGTGTTTAGAGTGCCTTGAATGACTGCCTTCATAGCTCTGTGGTTAGCGCGTCTGCCTGCTGATCAAAGGGTCAACGGTTCGAATCCCGCCGGCGCCGGTCTTTTATTTATTTATCGACCCCGCGGCGTAGGGGTTAGATAGCCAGATAGATAGATAGATAGATAGATAGATACATGAGACGAAAAGTGCGTGAAGTATACAAGAATGCTATTCGCATTAAAAACTAACGTCAGGGGAAGGCAGGCGTTCACTCTTTGGGCTGTAGACTTGGTTCCCAACAGATTACAGACGGTTTCATGCTGTCAAATGAATGCTTTAAAAGGTCGCTCTGGCTTTCGTGCAGCAGCACGATACAAATGCTCGGCATGGTTCGTTTTTAAACTGCCAGCTCGACCCGCAAGCCTGCCCTCCTGTGACGTCACGGCATTGTACGAGTATATTTAAATCTTGGTTTTGGCATCATTTTCATTTGTCGATTTCACAATAACTATTCTGAATTTCATGTCTAAATAGCATATCGGAAAGAGTAGGCACGGTGATTTCGAAAATATAGTTACTTAACGTAGGTCAAGAAATCGTGAGCACCTTTAAACATCTTTTCCCTTTTGAGAAAACAAAAATTGATTTCCTTTTTTCAAGTTATAGGAAGCCCCTTCTTGTTAACTACCAGACCACCTAAAACAGAGTAGACAGGTGCAAATAGTAATATGTATATATTTCCCAAAAGAATGGCACCGTCACATGTATGCAGTGTGTCGGAGTAATGCAGCATATCCCATTTGGCACAAACAGCTTCGGCTCTATATAATCTATTTTCTATCGCAAGGCTCAGCTTTGTCGTTCGCACAAAGAGCTCTAGCTTTGAACTTTGACATATGTAGTATCGCAGATGGCTATGCGATCTTCAAGATCTCTAACAACTGGTGAGAGCCTATCTTTGTCGTTGGCTTGCAGGACCCACATGCTTCAGGCTGACTCGCAAGAATCCTACAACTGTTGGATCACCGCTTTGCAGTCCGGGATCTGCATGCACTCAACCACCAACCAACACACGATGAAGATGACAACGCCCTGCCCACAAACGTATGTGACGTGGGAATGGCTTCATAATTCACCATTGCTTATTAATGTGTTAGCATTGGTGCCCACATGACAGGGAAAAGCCGATGGCATCCGTCTGTAGACAGAACAGTGGAAAGGGAAGCATGACGCATAGAGACGAGAAGAGTGGTTAAGGACAAAAGCGAGAGGGCTATGTCACAAGGCGCAAGGTGGAAGCCAATGCGCGCGGGGGTGCTAGGGCGAGTTTGAATTTGCAGGTGTGCGGAGTGTGTATGCCTTAGTTTGTGCTACATAATGTAGTGTGAACCAAGTAGCTGGTCCAAGTGAGGCGGCAAAAATATTAAAGGAAGATCCATTGGTGGATCTTAAGGAATGCGTTAGCATGGCCCTTGGGAAACGCCACACATGTCCCCCTTTGGGAAATGCTAACACTGACCCTGTAACGAGGCCAAAAAGAGGCAAAGAAAAATAAAGGAAGCAAAAAAGAAAGCCAAAAGAGAAAATTGAAAAGGTCAGTGTTAGCATTTCCTAAAGGGGGACATGTGTGGTGTTTCCCAAGGGTCATGCTAACGCATTCTCTAAAAATTCACAAATGGATCTTCCTTTAATTTTTTGCCTCAAAATTATTTGCATTTGACTCGAAGACCTTTAGATACCCATGGGGTAAGGTGTGACTTAACAAAGATGGGAGAAATATTAATAGGCATCTTTCTTCAGCCCATCCGTCTTTGTTGAACTTCACCGATTAGTTTTATCAGTACAAAACATTTCGTCAAACCATTTCATCTCATCTATGGTCGAGTCGTGTAAGTTGCAGAATCGTTAGCAATTTTCAGCATTGCCTATGGTCTGTGCCCCTATTTTTGCTCGGTGGCGTTTCAGTACTGGTTTCCCAATCCTGGCACAGCGTACAAGGACACCTGCCATCATCACTCTCCCTGACGTCTTTCTCCTCTCATTCCTAACATAATTTTGACATGTATTTCCATTATTTGAAACCGGATGGGCTTTACATAATAGTACAAGATTGGTTATGACTGCATGCAGGCGTGACTTGGACTCTGTAAGCACCGAAAAATAAGTACACCCCCGCAGGTCTTGGTAATGGTAATGGTAGAGTTTTGTGCCGAAGTGCTTTTATTGGATCCCTACCATTGGGTGCACGTCTTTAGGACATCTCAGTGTTAGTGGTTGCATTGCATTAGCTGAACTGCCTCTCTACAAATGGGGAAATAAGACACCCTATTATGGCAATACCTGTTACGGGCTCTTCCCACCACTAAAATGACGTTTGTCGTCGGTGTAGTGAGATGGGCATCCGTTGTTGACATTGCCAAGTGCCGAAAAGAATGCCCTCACGGTGGCTCTCTCGGGATCAAATTCTGGGTCCGCCACGTGTGAAGTGGGCACAGAACCACACAGCTATGCCGTAGCTTTGAGAACCGACTTTATCTTTACTGTACTTTATCAAGCACTTTATCGGTACTTGAGTAGCGACAAAGTACTTATCGAGTACTTTATCGGTGTGATAAACACAGCGCGTACGAGTCTCGTGTGGCACCCGCTAGATGCCCACGGTGGCTGTGATGTCGCGAAAGAAAATTCTTTGTCATTCTAAATGATGTCCAAATTTAATTGTAGTTAATTGTTGAAATTGAGAGCTTTGGTTAGGTGGCGTAAACCACCGCCCGATTCAAGAGGTTCAGCCGCATCTATTCGTCTCTTCACCTATCTTCGCATCATGCTGCATCGCGCCCACCTGACCCAATACCCCCCAGAAGGCAAGACCCGTGTCATTCCCCTTAAACGTCACCACTGGCGGATTCATGCAGCACTTCTTAGTTCGCGGTTGCAACGCCGCAGGGTGCGTTTAGCTGTGTCTCCAGAGCAGGTGCTACGCTAGCGTGCGGCGACACCAAGACAGACGTGTCTGCCGCCTTGCGGTGACTCATCGAGCTTTGGCACTTTTGTCGCTCAGGGCAGGTTGGAGCTTCACCTGACGACGACGTCGTCGAAGACTTTGTCATCAAGACTCCACGGTGTTTAAACGCGACACCGACGCCTAACAAATTCGCCGTGGCGTGCCCCAGCTGTCACCGTGACTGTACCGTAAATTCGGACAGGACCGCCCATGTTTGAAAGCAGAGTGCCCCTCACCTTTTGTAGGCATGTGCGCCAACAGGCTCTAGAGGCAGAGAGCGTGACCCATGGCTATCCCTCAACGTGGCACGTGTATCCTCAGCGAAATGCAGGACCGGAGGAACCTCTTCGGAGCGACGTGACGTCGTTTTCCAGGCACAGTGCCAACCTCTGCCGAAACCTCCGCGTGCTCACATGTGACGTGCTTCTTGTGCTCAATGTTATCTTTATTTATGAACTGGAAATGTGCTTTTCTTGTGACTGTTATGTGTCTAGTGTTTGTTTCTTGCTTGCTTGCCACTTATGGTCTTCTTTCTATTTCCAGTTAGTGGATATTGCTGGGTTGTGAAAATTGCAACTTTGGAGTTGTCTTGGGTGCTCATTGAACTCTCTTATTTTGTTGTTTTTCGTGATAATGACCTATTTCACTGCAATGTAATGCACGAGTGTGCTGATTCCAGACCTGAGGTAGTTTCTCAGTGGCTGTTTTATGCCCAGTGCCATTAAAAATATTATGAATATATATTCAAAATGTTCCTCATGAGACTTTAAGGCACTTTTTCTTTTTACAACTGTCAGGGACTTTCTTTATCCAACGATACTAATTTTATTCTTTTGAGGCATCTTGAAGCGTGCAAGTGTGCCATAGTCTGTAAACCAACAAAATAACCCTTTAGGTGCCACTTTTTTATTTATTGTGACCTAAAAAGGTCTTACTTTTTTTGTTGAGGACTTTTATTCCTCTAGTATCACAGGCAGACTTTCAAAAGTTTATTACACAAAAATCAGTATACAGTTATACGAAAATCGCTTTCTTTTTAAATTATTGCTTTTATCAAAGTTTAATGTGATCCCGACCGAAATGCACGCATTTTTAACCGGATTATTCTAAGTGTATCAGCGGCCGACCATGCTTATTACGAAGGCCGAGGGGCCGGAAGCACGCAAGCCTACACGGAGATGCATGGAGACCCTTGCGTTCCCTCCCCCTTCTCCACCGCGGCAAACAGCAAACTAGGAAGAAGGAGTAAATGAGTGGAAAAGAGCAGAGTGTGCAGAGCTGGCAGAGCACTGCTGCAGATGCCCGATGCGCCGACACGGGGATGCGGAGGGAGCAGCGGGAGCAGCGTCAACGTTCTGACGTTACTCCCGGTGCCCACAGCCGACGCTGCCCAACCTTTGTCAGGAATTGGGTCAAGGGAGCGATGGAGCCCGGAGGAGATCATTCGCTTCGGGAACTCCTGATGCGCGAGCACCTGCGTGGGCGCATTTGCGGCGTGCCTACTACGCACCACGTGCGTCATCACGGGAGATTGGGCGTGTTTACCGAAAGTCGCTTAGATCTGCGAGGTTGAGAAAAGTGGCCGGCCAGAGTCCGAAATCACCGAAGAATTCGACCTTCTGGCATCAGCTGACCGACACTGTCAGCCATTTTCGCGGAACAAGCAAGGCATATTGGACGAATTCGAGAAGTTTCTCATGCAGGAGAAAGCATGCCCGCGACCCGAAGATGAAAGATCGCCAGCTGCGCCGCGCACGTCGGATTTTTCACTGCGAGCATGCTAGGCAAGCCAGTGCACGATTTCCCATAGCTGCAACGATCTCTACAAGAGTGTTCGAAAACATGTTCGGCAAAGCCACCGAGGATAGTAACTTTGATTCGATTGCGCGTGTTGATGCGGGTATATTCCTGTTGTTGCTCCTGCCATGAATGTTGCGATGGTAGACCTTGCGTGCAACCAGGGTAAACACCAAGCGACGTCGGAGAGGCACTCGGGAAACGCCGACAACTGCGGAGACGCGAAACATCCTCGGCTGCTTCGAAACAAAATGGAGTGCAGCGGCGGTGACTGTGTTCTTGCGATGCCTGGAGCAATTCAAGGAGAACTGATGCCCGGATGAAATTATCAGATGCTCCACTTATAATTATTTTTTTACTTGGTAAAGCTGCCACGAGATGTTCATAACCAAGGTTTGTTTGATTAAATATACAGTTAGAGTGTTCCACAGCGTTCCCGTCCACCTTCAAGGCTGCTGGCACTGTTTTTTTGGCTCTATCGCTTTTATCGAGTTGCCGCTTCCACAGAAGATTTTTGCCGACCCGTTGACCTCGTTATAACGAGGGATTACTGTATTTCTGTGTGCACATGAACCTTGTTCTTGCATTTCCGCATATGCGTTAAGCATCGTGCGTCCTCTGGGGTTTAGTGTAAAAAAAAATCAGTAAATTGACATTTTCAATGCTAAAACACTAAGTACGGTACAGCCACCTTATATGAAGTTGCGGACTGTGTGGAATCGCCGCCACAACCCGAATGCGTTGTCGCACGTCGTCGTCATCAAATTCACTTGAGAGGGCCGAGTTCAGTAACAAAGTCATCGTCGTCTTCACTCGATAAGCAAAGCCAACTTCTGAGTCACTAAAGCTTTCTTCAGTGATTTTTTCTTTCGTTGCCGACTGCAGCCAGCTGACGAGCATTCCGGGCAACGAGTTGTGCTGCGACTGCCGTGCCCGGGCCCTTCCTGGGCCAGCATCAACCTGGGCATCACCCTCTGCGCCGAGTGCTCCGGGATTCACAGGTGTGTGCCCCCGCTTTTCCTCCAGAGCTGTGCCTCAAGTAGTGGAAAGTGGCTTACTGCTGGCACAGGTGAAAACCCTTTCACCGCAGTTTCCAGCACTTCTTTTTTATACGCTATGCATTCTGAATGTTACAGGGCACGAAATGTGTTACCATGTTTTCCATACTCTAAGTCCATGGACTATCTACAGGTGCAGACTATACAAGAATTTGTTTAACTTGTGGAGCGCCTAAGGAACAAGGACACGAGGAAAGACGAGACGGACCAAGCTCTGGCGCTTCGGATTGCTTCCTAGGAGTTAAACATCTGCTTTGGCATCCACAAGTTAAACATGTACCAACTAGCCCACCTATCCATTTTACTGCAAGAATTTGTTTCTTTTCAAAATCGATCATTATGACGAGACGTCACAAATTTATGATGATTTATGTATGATAAAAGCTTTTGTCATCTAATAAAGCAGATATTTGTCAGGTGTGCTGTATATCAAAATGTTTTATGTGCAGACTGTACAGGGTGCAGACTGTCTAAGGAAAAGTTTTTCTTTGACCGGAAATTGGCTTTTGCAGATTATACACCAGGTACAGTAAACTTGTATGCGCAATCACGGAGGCAAACACAAAAATGTGGACAAAGACAAGCGCATTGGCGTGCGGACTATAGTCCAGAAGATATGGTACAATGGCAGATTTTGTTTTATAAAATATTGTATGATATTAGCTATTAGTTACTTGAAATCAAAGAATTTGTTTGTGGCACTTCAAGATCAGTTTTTAATGACAGTGACAAGCTGAAAAGGACATATGTTCTTTTTTAGAGCCTTCACACATGCATGAGTATTTGACTCATAGTGCCTACAAACCATCATGTTTAATCTGGGCAGTTCGATTGAGAAACTTTTATTTTCTGTGCTTTGTGTGTGTGTTTCTTTGTTTACCAAGTTTTGCGACTTGAAAAAGCGAATCATTTGCACATATGAGGGCAAAGTTCATACATACTAGAACCACCAAGTGGTTCTAGAACATGTAATGAGACAATGTCACGCGATGTGACGTGACGTTGTTGCTGCAGGCTAATTGCTGTTGTGTGCACTTCTTGTTTAGGGTCTTCAACTATCAAATTTTTTGTTGCCAATCGAATACAAATATTGAAATTTGACTTTCGAGTCGAATTCCAAATATTTTCTAATACACTTAATATTTAATCTGAATTGAGGGTGGGATGCCATAAAAAGTCATGATTGGAAATCTTTTCTAGGGTGGCCCGGCTTTGAAAAAAGGAGCAGCTTTATTACATGAGAAATACTTCACATACTTATAGTAAGAGAGAAATGAAAGGCGTTTACAACTTGCACCTGCAACGCCGAATTAGAGCACAGGTCTTTGAGGAGGAGGAGGAAGAGGGTACTGAGGGGAGGGTATACCCCTCCCTCCTCACCTCCTCATCCTCCCTGCTACTCCTCCCTTCTCTTCCCCTCCTCCTCTCCTCCTCCCCTCCCTCTCTCTTCTCTCCTTCTCATCCCTCTTCCCTCCTGCTCCTCCCCCTCCCCCTCGCTCCTCCCTCACTCCTCATCCTCCCCCCTACGCACGGTGCATCATGGGAAATGTCCCATAGTGCATTGCGCGGGACCCTACGTGACGTCACTTTGGGACATTAAGAGGGTCCCACGTGGTGCATTATGGGATATCCCCATAATGCACGCGCAATACGTTGGCAGCATGACGCCGGTCAAGCCCCGAGACTTGGTGCTTAAGAGCTGCGCTCTAAAAAGGCATTTTGAGTTGCGTAAAACAAAACATAATGTAATGGGGCGAGCAAGGCAATGATGCAAGCAAAACAGTAGACCTGTAAGAGAAAAGAGAAGAAAAAGAGCCTCTTATGAGATGAGATGAGCTAAATAGAAACCTCCAAGCTATATGTAGCTGAATATAGCTTGAGGTTTTAGTTTTCTGGCACCTTGCCCTTTAACATCAGAGGTCACTCTATAATTATTACCAATGAAGACTGATCTGCAGTGGTGGGCGAAATTTCGGAGAAAATAAGGCCCGCTGTGATGCTCCGACACATTGGTCGTTTCTGCAAGCACACCGGTGTAAAGCAGTGAAGTTTGACGTGCATATACCTCTGTGAAGTGGTGAAGCTTGACAACAATGTGTCTATGCAAAGCAGTGAAGCTTTATGCGAGACATTGGGGCATTTTTGAAGACGCTGTATGTAATTTTTGAATATTCGAGAAACTCGAATACTTCAAACAGTAAAAGTGTCAGAGAATCAAATAACGAATACTATTCACAAATTATTAAAAAGTTTTGAATATTTGTGCACCTGTAGCTTTCTTTCCTTCATGTAATGTACCATTATCCTTGCCTTCGAGGTTGTTGCATGTTGAAGTAGTTGTCGCGTCCACTTTCTGTAAACGAACACGTTGTGATATGCAGGAGCCTTGGGGTGCACGTGTCCAAGGTGCGTTCCCTGACCCTGGACTCCTGGGAGCCAGAAATACTCAAGGTGATGGCGGAGTTGGAAACACCGTCATCAACGGCGTCTACGAGGCTCGTGTGGACGAGAGCATTGCCGTCAGAGCCACGACCGACTCCAGCAGGTCTGAGACCCCGGCTTTTGTTTTGTGATTTAAGGCGAAAGCCTTATATGTCCCATTACGAGAAAAGACGGCGTCGGCGTTGTGCCTGAAAGATGGCCATAAAAATATGTCATCAAGCACGCATCGCTCAATGTCAAAGCAGACGTGCCTCAGAGATAAAACACAAAGAAAAGCACAGCAACGCAGATGCTTCGGTCACGGAAGCCGTGCAAGCCGGCGGGAGCTCACGCTTCCCAGTGCCTGCACAGTGAGGGAGTGTGATGCGACCGCGGATGAAACATGTTCACCTGCGGGACTATAATGCTTTCGCATTCCTACACGTAAGCAGTCTTAAGTGTCTTCGACGTGTTTTTGGGTGCTTTATATCTTCGCAGTCTAAGCAAGATGGAAGGCAAAAAGTGTGTGCTGGAGGGGGAGCAGCTAATGCGTTAGTCATTTTAGGGGGCGAAGCTCCTTGAGGTCTAGCCTTGTCCGTCCGTCCGTCTGGCCGGCGTCCGTGCTCACATAAAAGAAAAATGTTTGCGCAGTCGACAGGATTCGAACCTTGTGCGGGGAGACCCCCAATGGATTTCTAGTCCATCGCCTTAATCCACTCGGCCACGACTGCGGGACCGAGTAGGGGGCTCTGAGATGTGGTAGTAACTCAAGAGCTGGGGGTTGTCATGGATGAAACATTGCATGTAGCCGCTCAACGTCTATACAGGAGAGGGGCAGCTGCGGTCAGAATGAGTATATAATCGCGTTAAACTTGGCATGCATTGGCTCAACGTTTATAGACGAGAGGGCGCTGCGGTCAAAATGCTCAAATGCGTATATAACCACGTTCCACCACCACACATTCTCTTTCTGACATGGACCCGTTGACTTAAGCGGTGGCGATGCGTTCCCACGGCCTCCTAGCGGATCCAAGCTGATCACGCTAGAAGAGGACCACACTGACTCGGCATGTCGCCGACCATAAAGCAGTAATAATGAAGTCGAAGCGCAGCCCGAGAACTCAGCACTGCCTATGAGCAATAAAAAAATCAGCAGAACCCATCCTTTGGGAATGATTATCTGCGTTAATGCGAATAGCATCAAACGGTGCGGAGTTATGCGCGTTCGTCAGGTGGCCAGCACACTCTAGATACGCCAGCCCACTCTTGAGGCGATTCTAAATTTGTTGACACTTTCCCCGCTAAATCTAGCGGAAAATTTTCCCCGCTGGGGGTATTACCCCTCCCCCTCCTCGAGGTCACGTGACCCCCAGGCCACGTGACACCCCCCGTGCCTTCCCCCTCCTCAAGAGCTGCGCTCTAATTCCGTTACAGGGAGTTGTAAACGGCTTTGATTTTTTCTTTGCTTTGTGGTCTTTTTTTTTTCCATTCCCTCGCCAATCTTCTACTATCTTCATGCTGACCTAGTTATTCTTTGCTGTTTCCGTGGCCATTTTCGTGCAACTTTGACCTTTTTCTGTTCGGTTTGCCAAGCTGTAGCGAGAATCGCAAATGATGAGATTATTATCCTTTTTGCTCCGCGAGGCCTCGTACCTATTGCACAAGTGGTAGCTTTAGCTCGTCTTTTAGTGCATTTAGTGCATCCCCACGCTTCCCACATGCAGGGGTGGTCCAGTTGCGTCATTTTGTTGCCATTTTTGTAAATTTACGCTTGCCTGCACCTGTGGTCGTAAATACGCCAATGCGAACAAATATGCGAGCAAGTTGATTTTCGGAGGGATTTCAGAGTGGTTTGTCTGGCAGCTGTGTGGGAATCCAGCACTAGAAAGATTGATGGAAATTGTCTAGAGAAAATTGAATGATACACAACTAACCTAGCACAGCTGAGGACAAGGAGAACGCGGGACAAGGAAAATGGGGACTCCTCGGCCTACACGGCGTTGGCTCCGGCCGATGTCTCACAGTGGTTCCAGTGCTGGGTGCTAACGCCGACAAGGTTTGTTGAAGAGCCAAATTGGCGGCTCTTTTGCAGGGGGGGGGGGTTAGTTTTTTTTGTTTGGTCCCCCAAAAAGTCTTCCTAGTGATATCCCACACTGCCTGGTGATAGTTAGGGGGAGATAGTTGGCTTAGAAGGGCGGGAGGATGCATATGTTGTCTGTCTTTTAGACTTGAGGCCAGGTGGCGCAAGCTACTGCTCGATTACGAAAGGGTGTAACCATTAACATCCATCCAACATCATCCATTCATCCATCCTTTGGCCATCACAAACCTGTCCAGAAACGCCGGCTCTTGGAGGGTTCCGTCCGGCCGCAAGTGTGCGCAGTCATTTCCAGTAGTGCCACGGCCGCGGCCCTGCTACAAATGCAGAAATAGGGGCGCGTAAAAAACGAAAAAGGCAAACAGCCTGCCCTTTTCACTTTCTGGCCAAGAAACTGGCACAGCACGCTGCACATACTGCTCCCCGCTTCTTTCTTGTCGACCGCACACGCCGATCCGTGGGATCGTCACCGTGAGAACCTGTGAGCTGCACGCGCGCCGCACACGGCGACGCCAAGACGGGTAATCCCACGAACTCCTCCGGAACTTTGGCCGCTGCGTCTGCCGGGAACCGTTGCCCAGCCGGGGCGTGGAATGCGAGTCGCTGCCCGGGCCTCGCTGCTTGGTGCTTAGCCTCCGATGGCACGATCGATTGTCCGTGGCATTGGCTCGGCCGCGCCCTTGCTATCGCTGGTTCTGTTTCCCTCAGCTGTGAGGCTTTCCAGGCGAGCGATGCAGCTCTTTCTTTAGCAAGCAATCTGGGCGGCCAGCGCAGTGAAGTCGAGGCGAACAGCAGCCATGCGGATTTGCAGACCCGTTCGCGCTAGCAGACGAGCGTGCCAGCTCCTTCCGCAGCCAGTCTTCTTTCCCAGAAAGGCGCAGCGGCCGACCCATCCTAAGTCCAGAAACCCGAAGCTTGATAGCAGAGTGTAGGAAACAGCGCATAAAACAGACGTGGGACGAAGTAACACGTGACGAGGCGCTGCGGCACCGTTACGTGTGCTTCTTCTTTGCCATTGTCTTTTTTCATCGCTGTTTGCCCTACGGTGAATTCCCCCCAAAAACGCGCGCCCAACTATCCATTCTTCTATGTTTAGCTGGAAAGGTTGGCTGCCATACGAAGCGTACGGCGGCAGCCAGACTGGTTGTGTGCTTGCTGCGTCGCCGCCTGCAGATGGCGGTAGCTGTCCAGGTAGGTTTGTCGTCCGTTACGTCACCCGGACACGTCCATCACTGGGGGAACCTAGCCCTTAACAGCTCCGCTGTAAAGAAGAGCAGCAGCTTGGCGACCCGGCTCAAAAGCGCTGAGTAAAGATATACAAAAAAAAAAAAGAATGAGACAATTTGCATCAAAATGCGGGTTAATCTGCGTCACAGTATGTACATTGCTCTGGTCACCAGCATCACTATATTCATAGTTCCCTGTTTCCATGTCTGTTTAAACTCATGATCTGTATCATAACTCTTGCATATTCTCATCATCAAATCTAGCGTCTTCTTGCCCCGCGTGTAATATACTATGCACACTTTGTGGATCTATGCCTGGTGAGTTCTCTGGGTCACGATTATGTGATGTCATAATTATGTGATGTCATAATTAGCAACATACGGTATTGCATTTACATTAATTAAAGTTTTTTTTAATTTTGCTTTTTTTAAATTTTTGTATTTAAATGATTATTTACCAAGGCTTATTTATTTGGTATTTTTTTCATTTATATAATCTCATCTATTTCACTGGCCCTGAGACTGCAACAGGGTCCTAAATCCGGCCCGATCAGCCAAAATGTTTGGAGACGCCTAATCTAGAGTTAAATTGCAGCACAGTACATCAACTTCTGAATGGTTATATAGTTAGCACGCTTTTACCTTAACTCTGCTAACCTTTGTCTACTAGCACTGAATGGAAACAAAACACAAAACTTGACTAGGGGCAATGGCGCAGCTTCACTGCAGCTCAAAGGGCAACTTGAGTATAGTCTGTGACAGGTTACAGAGTGCAAAGCGTGGAAGCTCCTCCCACCTCTACTCCACTTTAGCAGAGTGAAGGCTGAAAGGGAGGCGGACCTCCTCTCTATCCTCAGCTCTACTACTTTAGTGAAG
This sequence comes from Ixodes ricinus, assembly GCA_037355805.1. Lineage (NCBI taxonomy): Eukaryota > Metazoa > Arthropoda > Arachnida > Ixodida > Ixodidae > Ixodes > Ixodes ricinus. The sequence goes on along the minus strand of JAZHYW010057146.1, from coordinate 3,969 downwards.
TGTTCGCTCTACTTAAGGGAGGAAGTGGGTTCTCAAAAAATATTTTTTGTTTATTGGTCTATCTCAATGATTTTTTGCACAGGCATGCAGTTTATTGTGCTGATTTCATAACTGCAATCAGATTTCAGATATCTCTTCTTTGTCAAAAGTTATTAACAAAATAAAATATTAATTAGCTAATTTCAGGAAAAATTTTAAAATACCTTCTTATTAAAATTTTAATGAAAAAAGGTATCAATTGCTTCCTAAAGAAATGCCATACAAGCTAAAGCTATTTTTATTTCTTTAGCACCATATAATCATGTCAAAAAATTAAAGTGAATAGAAGACATACAATAGCGGCTATAACAATGTCAAATAATGAAATGCCAGTTTTATATACCACAAAATATCATAATAAAAATAGCTTTAGCTTGCAGTCTAGTTCGTTCCAAAGAAAATAGTACCAAGTTTATGAAAATCGGTTGAGCGCAAGTGAATCAAAAAGCCTCCCTGGCTGGAGAAGAGGCTGAAAAAACCAAAGCTGAGAAAATCGACTTTGAAATTTGGGTATGCATAACTAACAACATTGAAGCTTTAGATGGGTGGAATGCCTTTGGTTTGAATTTCATACTAAGGGAGAGACACGGGGTAGGGAAAGCAGCCCCATATACAACAACTGGTTAGCCCTCAGAAGGGCTTTTTTAGGGGACGCGGGGACCTTTTCAAAGCACCAGCTTGTGAAAGGGCGCGGCCATTCCGCACTGCTCACATTTGGTGGTCGTGAAGAACACGGTCAACACGTTCAAATCCACGATCACAAACTGCGTGCCGAAATCTGTCTCTTTATCCTCGACAGTGACATTGAGGAGGTCAAACTTGCGCTGTGTGGCAGACTTCGCGGCCAAATCCTGCTTCATCATCGTCAGCCCGCGACGCACGTTGAGCACTTTCGCTTGCCGTGTAGAAATGCGAGTCGAGTCGTGACGCACCAGGGCCGAAGCCGTCGTCTTTTTCATTGCTCACATCAGAGGCGGGCACCTCGGAAGATGATGCAGCTGCTGGCAGCTGAACTTGCCGCATGTCCGCCGCAAGCAACGCGGCTGGCGATGCGAGCGAAGTCCTCTTGTTCTACGCCAGACGCTTCCGCTTGCCGCACGCACGCTGCGTTGAAAGCTCCACGCTAGGCATCGCGATCACTACCGATGTCTCCTAAAGACGTCGAGCTAAACAAAGCAGGCGAACGCCGAAAAATAACGTGCTTGAAGCCAAAACGCAACCGCTAGCAGACGACAAAACAACGATATCGGCTGCTTCCGACTCCTTCCGCGCCACGAGGAAGGAGAGGAGGGAGAGGAGAATGACATTTTTCAGGAGAGGAGGCATGCGCTTCGGCCAATAGCGACAGCGCTCGCTGCGGCCCGTGCTTCTTAGCCAATCGGTAGCTCGGTTTCTTTCTCCGGGAAACGCGGTATTCTGTGCTTTTCCCGGGCGGACGCCATTTTTAATGGCGCCAAAAATGTAGATAAAGAAGCAAGCTTTCGAACGAGACCAGAATGGCCGCGCTTGGGCGCACACCGGCGGAGCGCGGAAGGCGCGCGTTTCGACGTCGGTTTTCTCGTTCGGAGAGATTTTGGGCGCGTTCCGCGCGACGTAAATATCGTTTTTTTTTATACTTTGAGTTTGAATTACGCTATAATATTTTGGAGAGAGGTGCTTGGATATGTAAGGCACCCAAATACAGAATTTTTGAAAAATTAACTTTTTCGCGATTTTTTGCATTTTAAGGACCCACGTCCCCCAAAGGGATTGTCCGGTCGAAACCGGGAAGTACTTAAGGTTTTGCGCTCGTTGCGTCGAGGGAGCCTTCATGTAGACAACATTTTTATTTTGATATATAATATTCCGTTATTAATTAAACCTTTCATGAGCGTATGTACGAAACTGCACCCCGAATTTTGCCAGTGTCAATGGCTGACATCCGTAGCTGTTGCGTGACGTCACAAAACGCATAAGGTTTGTCGGATGGTCGGGATAACAAGCGTTGGTCGATGGATGTCTTGTATTTTGTTTCGAATTATATAGTCTCCTAGGTCAGTGATTCTCAAATGGGGTTCTGCGTAAGGCATTCTAGGGGTCCGCAAAGCCTGCCTCATCAGTCAAACCCGGCAATAAAAGTTGTCTTTTTTTTTTTCTTCTTTTAGGTCGAAAAGAAATGTTTTAGTTTTCGGGCTAGTTTTTTCGTGTGAACGTCAATAAGAGAGGTCTACTTCACACTAGCCCTTAGTTATATCCATTTATTAAATCATTATTATATTTAACCTATGCCTTTCCTGTCCTCTCACCACGAACGGGGTCCTCCATCATCTCCGCCGATCCACAAGGGGTCCGCGAGACATCGATGGTTGAGAACCACTGTCCTAGGCTGTACCCTACTAAAATACGGTTCTTTTACTGCAGTTCCCAAGCGTGTGAAAAAAAAAAAAAGTAACGCCTTTTAGCAGGATATTACTCGAAAACAGCCATAAGCTTCGAGCAAACGTATGCCGTTTCGCGCAGAACACAACTGCGACGGCCACCGATCGAATTAGGAGCGCTTGCAAAGCAAAGGATGCAGATTTCGCCTCTGAAGCGGCAACTAGATACACGAATCGGTATCTGGGTACACATATCGGCGGATCCACTGGATCGGTGATGAGAGGCTGCAGGTCTTTCCCTCAGAGGCGATGACAGCGGGTCAAAGGCAACCGGTGAATCGTTCAAATGCATGTCGTCACTTGACTTGGACGAGCTTGGTGAATCGTAGCCATGCTCTATTTGCACATGCGGGTCAAACAGAATTTGGCTGCACGCGTGCTAAATACAACTTCAGGTATCGTTTCCAGGTGGTCTAGCTGTTGGTTTTGGTTTCGCTGCATAAACAAATTGATTGATCCGATTTGGGCGAGGAGTGGATGGACTTAGTTTAATATCGTTGGCACAGCATCACTCCTCAGCTTACGAGCCTTCTGTCCGCTTAGAGCTCAGCTCGTAGCTCTCTTCTGTGAGACGATTGCTGCATAAGCGGGATCTCGATCTTGACGGGAACCCAGTCCCTACGCACGGCGACGATCCATTTTGCTCGTCACTGCACTTCTCGCGGAAAAGTGTGGAACGTCATGTCTTGGCTCCGCATGTGCTGCCCGGTGGTTGTGGCACCCAACCGCGCAACAAAAATCTCACTCAACCACGAAATAAGTCGAGCACAACAACAAAAACGAAGCACGCTGAGGCGTTCACTCTCAGGTAAACGACGAGACAGAAATGTTCGCTTTGTGTTGTGTGATGTCAGAGCTCCCATGTTGCCACCTCGAAAACAGCGTTTACGCTAGAGTGCAAGTGGAGCAGTATAAATTCAATTACTCATGCAGAGGGGCATATAAAATTCAGATATTGCACGTACGATGTGTCTCGAGGCAATAACAATGATATTAAATTTTTTCTCGAATACAGAATTTGATTGGACAATCCCTTTAAGTGGAAAGAGATGCGAGGAGCTTCCACTCTTACTCTTAACCTGTCATCAACTATAGTACAGTGCAACCGCTAACCTTGGATTTGTAATGGGCATCACGCAGCTGATCGCATGAATGCATGCTGGCATCACTAATAGGGAACTGCACCTAATTGCTCTAAACAGGGTGTCTAGCGACCGGAAAAACTGGGAATCGTCAGGGAATTTTTAATTACCGGGAAAAATCAAGGAATTGTCAAAAAGCGAGCCCAGTCAGGGAAAATGAGCCGGAAACGCCATCGAGTGCCCTGAGCAAAGACTTGAGGACTTATGGGCAGAAAAGTACGCAATAAATTCTGCTTAGAGCAAAGCGCAGGCTCTGCTCACCAGTGTAGTGTGTGCTACCCGATGCAAAGGGAACAGCCAACAAATCCAGTCCAAGCCTTGGATTGGATTGGATTGGATTGGACTTAGGGCATGACACTAGGCTAGATCCA